>CANIUD010000595.1:0-148689 GCA_947470075.1 Closterium sp. Yama58-4
CACCGTCGAGAAGTTCAATGGTGAGGGCTATGATGATTGGGCCTGGAAAATGCAATTATATTTCTGTCAGATCGGTTTGCTGAAACTAATGATTGGGGAGGAGCCTAGACCGAGTGACCCCACGCTGCAGGAAGATTGGGACGAGCGCTCCTCGGCTGGCTACTATTTGATGTCGCAGAGTTTGGAGCTGAACCAGCGTCACCACGTCATGCACCTGCTGCCGGAGGTGAAATGCGGTCCGAAGGCGTGGACCGTGTTGAAGGAGCTGCACGCCCCGACCTCCGTTGTCGCAACGTTGTGTGCTGGAGAGGGAGCTGTCCGCGTTGCGCCTGAGCGAGGGAGAGCCAGTGCAACCAGTCCTGGACAAGATGCGCGACCTCTACGCGAAGTTGGCGACCGCGGGAATCACCTACCCGGAGCAGACAAGTGCTTGAAGATGCTCTCGCTGCTGCCAGAATCGTGGCTTCAATTTACGAGCGGATTGAGCCTGCCGCAGAACCAGAGCTTGTGGACGCTCGAGTGGGTGCGGACGAAGATTCTGGAGGAGGACTTCCGTCGCCGCCAACTGAGGGGTGGAGACGACGGCAGCAGCGGCTACGGATGCAATGGAGCCGACTTGGCAGAGACGTGGCTTCGGTGGTGCTGGACGCGGTGCAAAGAAAGACGACGACTCCAACGACCAACAAGGAGGTACCGGTTGGGGTCGCGGTGCGAAATCTGGACGTGGGGGCAAGTCGGGTGCTGGTGGCAAAATGAAAGGGAGTTGCTGGTATTGTGAGAAGGAAGGGCACCCCTGGTTTTTGTGCTATAAGAAACCTGATGGATGGACCCCCCAGAATCGTCACCAGGATGGCGGCGCGCGGAGGAACCAGAAAAACGGCGCCAACATGGTCGCTGATTCGTCCGACAACAACCCGAAGGGCAACGGCGGTGCGGAGAAGAAAAGGCGCACCGCGGGCCAATTCTTCCATGTGGGAGACAAGGGGAGCAAGGAGACGCCTCTGCCAAAGTTGGAGAAGAGCTGCACCCCCTAGACTATTGGGTGTTGGACACAGGCGCTGCTTGGACGATGACGCCGCGCAAGGACCTGCTGGACGAAGTACGAGCTGCACCGATCAATGAAGTGTGCTCCGCCTCTGGACACATGTTGAAGGTGGCTGGTGTGGGACGAGCTGCGTTTAAGGGAGCGGATGGCAAGCCGGTGGTGCTGCACGACGTTCTCTTCGTCCCCGACCTGAAGGCCAACCTTATCTCCCTCCGTAAGCTTGGCAAGGCTGGGGTGAACACCAACACGGATGGGGCACGCACTTATAAGGGGAAGCTGGGCAATCGGGTGCTTTGGGATCTGCACGAGAGCAAGGACGTGTACAGATCTATGTGGCAGCTGCCGGCCCTGGCGTGGCATGGTGGGGGGCAGGCTGGAGAGGGGTCTGCATCCCAGGGGGAGTGCAATGCCGTTGGAGGGGTTGGTGTGAAAGTGTCGGCCAGGTCTGGGGAGACAGATTGGGCAACGGCACACCGGCGCTTAGGGCATGTGGCAATGCCTTTGCTGAAGCAGCTGGAGAAGGATGGAGCCGTTAAGGGTCTGAAGCTGAACGGACAGCCACCCGATGACAACTGTGAAATCTGTTTGCTTTCAAAGTTCACGCCGTTCCCTTTCCATAGTGTGGCTGGCAGGAGCAAGAAGCCTTTGGAGCTGGTCCACATGGACTTGGTGGGGCCGCTGCCGATGCAAGGGCACAAGGGGGAGCGGTATTTTCTTACAATTGTGGATGACTGGAGCAGGCTGATGTGGGCGTATCCGCTGAAGCAGAAGGACCACGCCGCCTCCACGATACGGGACGATTGGCTGCCATTCGTGGAGAAGCAGGCGGAGTGTGTAGTGAAGCGGATTAGGACAGACCGGGGTGGTGAGTTCCTTGGAGCTGAAATGACGGCCTGGCTCAAGAAGCAGGGCATCCAGAGAGAGCTGACCACGGCTTATACCCCACAGTCCAATGGTGTAGCAGAACGGGCAAACCGGACCATTCTGGAGACAGCTAGGGCGCTGCTCATAGAATCTGGGCTGAGCAATTCTATGTGGCCTCATGCTGTCCGGCACGCCACTGTCGCTAGGAACAGGGTGCTCACCAAGGTTGGGGATGACTCGTGGGTGCCGTTGGAGAGGTGGCTTGGGAGGAAGCCGCCGGTGGACATGCTGAGGGTGTTCGGTTGCATGGCAGTCGCCCACGTCCCCAAGACCTACCGCAGTAAGTTGGGGGCGAGTGCAATCTGGTGTGTGCATTTGGGGCTGGCTGCTGAGAGCAAGGGATGGCTGCTGTGGGAACCATCCAAGGGTGTGTTGTTTGACAGCAAGGATGTGAAATTCATTGAGGGCATGATGTATGGGAGCTGGGAGAAACAGCCGGAGGCAAGGGTGTCCCAGCAGATGGAGCAGATCACCATGCAGCTGGACCTGACTCCTAGTGTGTGGGAGGAGGGAGAGGAGGCAGCTGCTGGAAATGGTGATGGAGAGAAGGTACAGGAGGCATCTGCTGGTGGAGAAAATGGTGTGGAAACTGGCGGCAGCACTAGTGGAGCTGCTGGACCCGAGGGAGGAGAGAAGCAGCAGGGAAAAACTAAGAAGCCGAAGGGTGTCGTTATGAAGGGATGGGAGACACCCGTCTCCAGGCCAGGACGTACCCGTATGGCTACTAAGAAGCTGACTGCAGGAACTGATGCAGCAGAGCAGCAGCTAGGGACCGAAGAGGCATTGCTGATTCTACCTCATGGCTATGACCCGGATGAGGAGGATGAGCCTGCGTACTGTTTTCTTGCCCCAGCACCAGAGGAACCAGCTAGCATGGAGGAGGCATTAGCTGGACCAGATAGGGACAAGTGGCTGGCTTCTAGGGATGCTGAGTACCAGAGTCTGCTGGAGAATAGGACATGGGATCTGGTGGTGCTGCCTGATGGGAAGAAAGCGATACAATGCAAGTGGGTGCTGAGGATCAAGACCGATGACAAGGGGCAGGTCACCATCTACAAGAGTAGGCTGGTGGCGAAGGGGTTTATGCAGAAGGAGAAGCAGGACTTCAACGAGATCTTTGCTCCCACTGCCAAACCCCCTACCCTCCGTGTCTTGTTGGCAGATGCAGCTGTTAGTGGGAAATTCATCATTCAGATGGATATTTCAACGGCATTCCTGAATGGGATTTTAGAGGAGGATGTGTACATGACGCAGCCGCCTGGGTATGAGGATGGTACGGGCAGGGTGTGCAAGCTCAACAAGTCCATCTACGGCTTGAAGCAGGCGCCACGCTGCTGGTACCAGAAGTTGGCAGCTGTTTTAGAGGAGATGGGATTCAGGACCAGCAGCTGTGATGAGAGCCTCTTTCTCAAGGGCGAGGGGGAGAAGCTGGTGCTGTTTCTGGTCTATGTGGACGACATTCTTCTCTTCAGCAGCAGCATGAAGGAGATCCAGAAAGTGCAGCAGCAACTGATGGAAAACTTCAAGTGCAAGAACCTTGGGGAGGTAAAGTACTACCTCGGGATGCACGTGGAGAGGGATCCAGATCACAGGTGGTTGAAGCTGCACCAGGAGAAGTTCATCAAGGAGCTGGGGGAGAAGTATGGGATTGAGAATGAGCGCAAGGTTGCAACTCCCCTGCCAGCAGAATTCAAGCTTGTGAAGGCTGCAGAGGATGAAGGGGTTGAAGCTGAAGAGCAGCAGCAATTTCAGTCCTTGGTGGGCAGCCTCTTGTACGCAGCAGTTCACACGAGGCCCGACATCTCTTTCTCGGTTGGGCAGCTGGCTAGGGTGGTGCAGAATCCATCAGAGGAGCAGGTGGATGCAGCTGAGCGTGTGGTGAAGTACCTGAACTCTCACCCAAGCATTGGAGTTCAATACTCCGCATCTGCACAGGTGAAGCAGAAAGGGGTGGAGGTGCTGAAAGAGAAGGGGGAGAGGCTTGGAGAAGGCAAGCTATTTCTCACTTGCTTTACCGATGCTACGTGGGCTTCTGAGAAGGAGGATTCCTCATCTGTGGGAGGATACATCTGCGTAGTTGGGGGAGGACCTGTTAGTTGGAGGTCCAAGAAGCAGACGGAGACGGCACTCTCTTCCGTAGAATCAGAGTACATGGCGATGTTCCATGGGGTGAAGGAGGTGATTTGGCTGAGGAGGCTGTTAGAGGAGATTGGCCAGGAGCAGAAAGTTGCTACGCCGCTGTTTTGTGATAGCAAGGGGGCTCTTGGGATGGCCAGAAACGCTGTGCTTCATGGGCTGAACAAGCACATGCGTATCAAGTGGCACTGGCTGCGTAAGGAGGTGAAGAGGGGGACGGTGCATCCGATCTACATCAAGACTCACCAGCAGCCAGCAGACTTTCTCACCAAGAGGCTTGCGGATGAGCCTCATTGGCGTTGTGTGCGCATGAGTGGAATGAGCATGAACTAGCATGGAATGACGGGGATGCAGCCGGCAGGCTGAGGGGGAGTGTGTTGGGTGCAAATGCACATTGCACGACATCCTGCCGTCTGTTTGTACGAGTATGCGTGTGCGAATGCATTTGCGTGTGAATGGTGTGTTTGTGTGTTTGTTTGCTTTCGCATTTTTCGCTTGATGCATTTGCAGGTACTCGCGCAATGTGCGCTTCGGCACAACATTGTACGCGCTATGAACAGTGCAAGCAGAAAGGACGAGCTCGCAAAGGAACCCAAGATAGAAGCTTTGCAGTTCGGTTGAGTTGATTGCGCAGATTCAGTTCTATCCAACTCGAAATTGTACTGTTTTGTTTGGTTAACTATAGTGTAGCAGGGAAGGCACTATAGGGGTACAATTTAGGTGAAGGTTGGATGTTGTTTGTCTGTATCTGCATGCTACAAGGCCAGGGGAAACCAGCGGAACCAGCATTTGGCTGGTTGGGCAAAGACAAAACAGGTTCTGTTTTTAGAACCTGAACCTGGTTGTTGTTTTCCCAGGTTGGAAAAACAGAACCAGAGGTTGTTTACCAACCTACCACCTGCTATTTTGTCCAGCCAGGTTGGTTCTGTTACTTGGAATTATTTGGGATCATCCCTGGTTGTTCCCAGGTTGATTCCCAAGGTCCTTGCTAGCTAGAACTATTTAATCCTTCTCTGTTTGTACCTGAATATAGTCAAATTGATTCAAGCGAATTCCTTCCTCGCTGGAATTTCGTTTCTGCGCTATTCGACGGCGGAATGCTACCCGAGTCAACGCTAGTATGCTAGCACTCCAACGCTAGGCAAACGCTGTCCGAGCCATAACTTAGTAATGGCAGAACTTTTCGCGAGGCAACTTGGCTCATTTTAAAGCTCTTGGAGCGAGCTTCGATATAGCGAATTCTCAGCTTAATCCGATCGACGGTCTGCACGGCACGCTGCGCGACGTTCAAGGTACTCTTGCTGTTTTGACTAAGTCCTTCTTGATCCCTCTCTCTACAAACTCGGACCCGAGGATAGGGGCTGGTCTTGTACCAGGCACCCAGGGACCCTTGGAGGTGACCCCGAGGAGAGGTTTTAAGTTTGATTAAGTCCTAATAGCTTGAGTTTATTAGGCCCTTACACCAACACTAAGACATATGAGTCGTACTAAGAGTAAATGCGTTACTTAGCGATATGAGTGGTACTAAGAGAATGCACGATAGTTACCGATATGAGTCATACTACAAGTAAGTGCGTTATTTAGCGATATATGTGGTCCGTTACTTAGCGATATGAGTCGTACTAAGAGTGAAACCGTTACTTAGCGTTATGAATTGTACTACGAGTATGTACGTTATTTAGCGATGTCAGTGGTACTACGAATAAGTACGTTATCTAATGATATGAGTCATGCTAAAAGAAAATGTGTTACTTAGCGATATGAGTGGTACAAAGATTACATGTGTTATGAGTGGTACTAAAAGTATGTGCGTTCATTAGCGATATGAGTGGTACTAAAAGTAAGTCCTTTACTTAGGGATATGAATGGTACTAAAAGTAAATGCGTTACTTAGCGCTATGAGTGGTACTACGAGAAAATGCATTACTTAGTGGTATGAGAGGTACTAAGAGTAAGTGCGTTAGCGATATGAGTCGTTTTAAGAGTAAAGGCGTTACTTAGCGATATGAGTTGTACTAAGAGTAAGTGCGTTACTTGGTGACATGAGTGGTGCTAAGAGTAGGTGTGTTACTTAGCCATATAAGTGGCAAGAATGTGCGTTATTTAGCGATATGAGTTGTACCAAAAATATGTGCGTTATTTAGCGATATAAGTGGTACTAAGAGTAAGTGCGTTGCTTAGCCATATAAGTGGTTCTAAGCATAAGTGTGTTACTTAGCGATATGAGTGGTACCAAGAGTAAGCGCGTTACTTAGCCATATGAGTGGTACTAAGAGTAAATGCGTTACTTAGCGGTATGAGTGGTACTAAGAGTAAGTGCGATACTTACCGAAATGAGTCGTACTCAGAGTAAGTGCGTTATTTAGCGATATATGTGGTCCGTACTCAGCAAAATGAGTCGTACTAGCGTTACTTAGCGTTAAGAGTTGTACTTAGAGTATGTACGTTATGTAGAAATATGAGCCGTACAAAAAGTTTATGTGTTACTTAGCGATATGAGTGGTACTACGATTAAATGTGTTTCTTGGCGATATGAGTGGTACTAGGAGTATGTGTATTATTTAGCGATATGAATTATACTAAGAGTAAATGCGTTACTTAGCGATATGAGTGGTACTAAGAGTAAATGCGTTACTTAGCGATATGAGTTGTACTAAGAGTAAGTGCGTTACTTAGCTATATGAGTGATACGAATAGTATGTGCGTTATTTTGCGATATGAGTGGAACTAAGAGTAAGTGTGTTACTTAGCCATATGAGTGGTACTAAAAGTAAGTGCGTTACTTAGCCATATGAATGGTACTAAGAGTAAGTGCGTTACTTAGCGATATGAGTAGTACCAAGAATAGCATGAGTAGTATTAGGAGTAAGAACGTTACTTAGGGATATGGATGATACTAAAATTAAGCCCGATACTTAGCGGTATGAGTGGTACTAAGAGTAATTGCGTTATTGTGTCATATGAGTGGTAGTAAGAGTAAGTGCGTTACTTAGCGAAATGAGTGGCACTAAAATTAAATGCGATTCTTAGCGATATGAGTGATACTAAGAGTAAATGCATTACTTAGCGATATGATTGGCACTAAGAGTTGGAAAAAACCTAGCAATATGGATGGTACTAAGAGTAAATCTGTTACTTCGCGATACGAGCGGTACTACGAGTAATTGCGTTACTCAGCAATATGGGTGATATTCAGAGTAGGTGCGTTACTTAACGATACGAGCGGCACCAAGACAAAGTGCTGCGTAATTTAACAATATGAGTGATACGGACCAACAGGTCAGTTTGACCAACAAGCCGGTTGGACCAACTAATCGGTTGGACCAACAAGCCGGTTGGACCAACTGATATCTGTTACAACAACAAGGCAGTTTGAACATTTGATCTGTTGGGCCAACAAGCCAGTTGAACCAACAAGCTAATTCGACCAACTGGTCAGTTAGACCAACAAGCCGATTGGACCAACTGATTAGTTGGACCAACAAGCTGGTTGAACCATGTTAAGTTGGACCAAATAGTCGGTTGGACCAACTCGTCTCTTGGACCAACAAGCCGGTTGGACCAGCTGCTCTGTTGGACCAGCAAGCTAGTTGGACCCACTGATCAGTTTGACCAACAAGCAAAATGGACCAACCGGTTAGTTGTGCTAACAAGCCAGTTGGACCAACTGGTCAGTTGGACCAACAAGCCGGTTGGACCAACTGATCAGTTGGACCAACAAGCCGGCTGGACCGGCTGATCTGTTGGACAAACAAGCCGGTTGGACCAGCTGATCTGTTGGACCAAGAAGCCGGTTAGACCAACTGATCAGTTGGACCAACGAGCCGATTGGACCAACTGATTTGTTGGACCAACAAGCCGGTTGGACCAGCTGAACTGGTGGACCAACACGCCTTTTGGACCAACTGGTCAGTTGGACCAACAAGCCAGTTGAACCAACAAGCCGGCTGGACCAACTAGTCAGTTGGACCAACAAGTCGTTTGGACCAACTGATCAGTTGGACCAACAAGCCGGTTGGACCAACTGGTCAGTTGGACCAACAAGCCTGGTAGTTGGACCAACTGGTCTCTTGGACCAACATGCCAGTTAGACCAGCTGGCATGCTGGACCAACAAGCCAGTTAGACCAGCTGGCCTGTTGGACCAACAAGCTAGTTGGACCCACTAGTCAGTTTGACCAACAAGACAATTGGACCAACCGGTCAGCTGTACTAACAAGCCGGTTGGACCAACTGGTCAGTTGGACCAACAAGCCGGTTGGACCAACTGGTCAGTTGTGTTGGTGTAAGGGCCTAATAAACTCAAGCTATTAGGACTTAATCAAACTTAAAACCTCTCCTCGGGGTCACCTCCAAGGGTCCCTGGGTGCCTGGTACAAGACCAGCCCCTATCCTCGGGTCCGAGTTTGTAGAGAGAGGGATCAAGAAGGACTTAGTCAAAACAGCAAGAGTACCTTGAACGTCGCGCAGCGTGCCGTGCAGACCGTCGGTCAGATTAAGCTGAGAATTCGCTGTATCGAAGCTCGCTCCAAGAGCTTTAAAATGAGCCAAGTTGCCTCGCGAAAAGTTCTGCCATTACTAAGTTATGGCTCGGACAGCGTTTGCCTAGCGTTGGAGTGCTAGCATACTAGCGTTGACTCGGGTAGCATTCCGCCGTCGAATAGCGCAGAAACGAAATTCCAGCGAGGAAGGAATTCGCTTGAATCAATTTGACTATATTCAGGTACAAACAGAGAAGGATTAAATAGTTCTAGCTAGCAAGGACCTTGGGAATCAACCTGGGAACAACCAGGGATGATCCCAAATAATTCCAAGCAACAGAACCAACCTGGCTGGACAAAATAGCAGGTGGTAGGTTGGTAAACAACCTCTGGTTCTGTTTTTCCAACCTGGGAAAACAACAACCAGGTTCAGGTTCTAAAAACAGAACCTGTTTTGTCTTTGCCCAACCAGCCAAATGCTGGTTCCGCTGGTTTCCCCTGGCCTTGTAGCATGCAGATACAGACAAACAACATCCAACCTTCACCTAAATTGTACCCCTATAGTGCCTTCCCTGCTACACTATAGTTAACCAAACAAAACAGTACAATTTCGAGTTGGATAGAACTGAATCTGCGCAATCAACTCAACCGAACTACAAAGCTTCCATCTTGGGTTCCTTTGCGAGCTCGTCCTTTCTGCTTGCACTGTTCATAGCGCATACAATGTTGTGCCGAAGCGCACATTGCGCGAGTACCTGCAAATGCATCAAGCGAAAAATGCAAAAGCAAACAAACACACGAACATTCCATTCACACCCAAATGCATTCGCACACGCATACTCGTACAAACAGACGGCAGGATGTCGTGCAATGTAAATTTGCACCCAACACACTCCCCCTCAGCCTGCCGGCTGCATCCCCGTCATTCCATGCTAGTTCATGCTCATTCCACTCATGCGCACACAACGCCAATGAGGCTCATCCGCAAGCCTCTTGGTGAGAAAGTCTGCTGGCTGCTGGTGAGTCTTGATGTAGATCGGATGCACCGTCCCCCTCTTCACCTCCTTACGCAGCCAGTGCCACTTGATACGCATGTGCTTGTTCAGCCCATGAAGCACAGCGTTTCTGGCCATCCCAAGAGCCCCCTTGCTATCACAAAACAGCGGCGTAGCAACTTTCTGCTCCTGGCCAATCTCCTCTAACAGCCTCCTCAGCCAAATCACCTCCTTCACCCCATGGAACATCGCCATGTACTCTGATTCTACGGAAGAGAGTGCCGTCTCCGTCTGCTTCTTGGACCTCCAACTAACAGGTCCTCCCCCAACTACGCAGATGTATCCTCCCACAGATGAGGAATCCTCCTTCTCAGAAGCCCACGTAGCATCGGTAAAGCAAGTGAGAAATAGCTTGCCTTCTCCAAGCCTCTCCCCCTTCTCTTTCAGCACCTCCACCCCTTTCTGCTTCACCTGTGCAGATGCGGAGTATTGAACTCCAATGGTTGGGTGAGAGTTCAGGTACTTCACCACACGCTCAGCTGCATCCACCTGCTCCTCTGATGGATTCTGCACCACCCTAGCCAGCTGCCCAACCGAGAAAGAGATGTCGGGCCTCGTGTGAACTGCTGCGTACAAGAGGCTGCCCACCAAGGACTGAAATTGCTGCTGCTCTTCAGCTTCAACCCCTTCATCCTCTGCAGCCTTCACAAGCTTGAATTCTGCTGGCAGGGGAGTTGCAACCTTGCGCTCATTCTCAATCCCATACTTCTCCCCCAGCTCCTTGATGAACTTCTCCTGGTGCAGCTTCAACCACCTGTGATCTGGATCCCTCTCCACGTGCATCCCGAGGTAGTACTTTACCTCCCCAAGGTTCTTGCACTTGAAGTTTTCCATCAGTTGCTGCTGCACTTTCTGAATCTCCTTCATGCTGCTGCTGAAGAGAAGAATGTCGTCCACGTAGACCAGAAACAGCACCAGCTTCTCCCCCTCGCCCTTGAGAAAGAGGCTCTCATCACAGCTGCTGGTCCTGAATCCCATCTCCTCTAAAACAGCTGCCAACTTCTGGTACCAGCAGCGTGGCGCCTGCTTCAAGCCGTAGATGGACTTGTTGAGCTTGCACACCCTGCCCGTACCATCCTCATACCCAGGCGGCTGCGTCATGTACACATCCTCCTCTAAAATCCCATTCAGGATCGCCGTTGAAATATCCATCTGACTGATGAATTTCCCACTAACAGCTGCATCTGCCAACAAGACACGGAGGGTAGGGGGTTTGGCAGTGGGAGCAAAGATCTCGTTGAAGTCCTGCTTCTCCTTCTGCATAAACCCCTTCGCCACCAGCCTACTCTTGTAGATGGTGACCTGCCCCTTGTCATCGGTCTTGATCCTCAGCACCCACTTGCATTGTATCGCTTTCTTCCCATCAGGCAGCACCACCAGATCCCATGTCCTATTCTCCAGCAGACTCTGGTACTCAGCATCCCTAGAAGCCAGTGTTGGTATAAGGGCCTAATAAACTCAAGCTATTAGGACTTAACCAAACTTAAAACCTCTCCTCGGGGTCACCTCAAAGGGTCCCTGGGTGCCTGGTACAAGACCAGCCCCTATCCTCGGGTCCGAGTTTGTAGAGAGAGGGATCAAGAAGGACTTAGTCAAAACAGCAAGAGTACCTTGAACGTCGCGCAGCGTGCCGTGCAGACCGTCGATCGGATTAAGCTGAGAATTCGCTATATCGAAGCTCGCTCCAAGAGCTTTAAAATGAGCCAAGTTGCCTCGCGAAAAGTTCTGCCATTACTAAGTTATGGCTCGGACAGCGTTTGCCTAGCGTTGGAGTGCTAGCATACTAGCGTTGACTCGGGTAGCATTCCGCCGTCGAATAGCGCAGAAACGAAATTCCAGCGAGGAAGGAATTCGCTTGAATCAATTTGACTATATTCAGGTACAAACAGAGAAGGATTAAATAGTTCTAGCTAGCAAGGACCTTGGGAATCAACCTGGGAACAACCAGGGATGATCCCAAATAATTCCAAGCAACAGAACCAACCTGGCTGGACAAAATAGCAGGTGGTAGGTTGGTAAACAACCTCTGGTTCTGTTTTTCCAACCTGGGAAAACAACAACCAGGTTCAGGTTCTAAAAACAGAACCTGTTTTGTCTTTGCCCAACCAGCCAAATGCTGGTTCCGCTGGTTTCCCCTGGCCTTGTAGCATGCAGATACAGACAAACAACATCCAACCTTCACCTAAATTGTACCCCTATAGTGCCTTCCCTGCTACACTATAGTTAACCAAACAAAACAGTACAATTTCGAGTTGGATAGAACTGAATCTGCGCAATCAACTCAACCGAACTACAAAGCTTCCATCTTGGGTTCCTTTGCGAGCTCGTCCTTTCTGCTTGCACTGTTCATAGCGCATACAATGTTGTGCCGAAGCGCACATTGCGCGAGTACCTGCAAATGCATCAAGCGAAAAATGCAAAAGCAAACAAACACACGAACATTCCATTCACACCCAAATGCATTCGCACACGCATACTCGTACAAACAGACGGCAGGATGTCGTGCAATGTAAATTTGCACCCAACACACTCCCCCTCAGCCTGCCGGCTGCATCCCCGTCATTCCATGCTAGTTCATGCTCATTCCACTCATGCGCACACAACGCCAATGAGGCTCATCCGCAAGCCTCTTGGTGAGAAAGTCTGCTGGCTGCTGGTGAGTCTTGATGTAGATCGGATGCACCGTCCCCCTCTTCACCTCCTTACGCAGCCAGTGCCACTTGATACGCATGTGCTTGTTCAGCCCATGAAGCACAGCGTTTCTGGCCATCCCAAGAGCCCCCTTGCTATCACAAAACAGCGGCGTAGCAACTTTCTGCTCCTGGCCAATCTCCTCTAACAGCCTCCTCAGCCAAATCACCTCCTTCACCCCATGGAACATCGCCATGTACTCTGATTCTACGGAAGAGAGTGCCGTCTCCGTCTGCTTCTTGGACCTCCAACTAACAGGTCCTCCCCCAACTACGCAGATGTATCCTCCCACAGATGAGGAATCCTCCTTCTCAGAAGCCCACGTAGCATCGGTAAAGCAAGTGAGAAATAGCTTGCCTTCTCCAAGCCTCTCCCCCTTCTCTTTCAGCACCTCCACCCCTTTCTGCTTCACCTGTGCAGATGCGGAGTATTGAACTCCAATGCTTGGGTGAGAGTTCAGGTACTTCACCACACGCTCAGCTGCATCCACCTGCTCCTCTGATGGATTCTGCACCACCCTAGCCAGCTGCCCAACCGAGAAAGAGATGTCGGGCCTCGTGTGAACTGCTGCGTACAAGAGGCTGCCCACCAAGGACTGAAATTGCTGCTGCTCTTCAGCTTCAACCCCTTCATCCTCTGCAGCCTTCACAAGCTTGAATTCTGCTGGCAGGGGAGTTGCAACCTTGCGCTCATTCTCAATCCCATACTTCTCCCCCAGCTCCTTGATGAACTTCTCCTGGTGCAGCTTCAACCACCTGTGATCTGGATCCCTCTCCACGTGCATCCCGAGGTAGTACTTTACCTCCCCAAGGTTCTTGCACTTGAAGTTTTCCATCAGTTGCTGCTGCACTTTCTGGATCTCCTTCATGCTGCTGCTGAAGAGAAGAATGTCGTCCACATAGACCAGAAACAGCACCAGCTTCTCCCCCTCGCCCTTGAGAAAGAGGCTCTCATCACAGCTGCTGGTCCTGAATCCCATCTCCTCTAAAACAGCTGCCAACTTCTGGTACCAGCAGCGTGGCGCCTGCTTCAAGCCGTAGATGGACTTGTTGAGCTTGCACACCCTGCCCGTACCATCCTCATACCCAGGCGGCTGCGTCATGTACACATCCTCCTCTAAAATCCCATTCAGGATCGCCGTTGAAATATCCATCTGAATGATGAATTTCCCACTAACAGCTGCATCTGCCAACAAGACACGGAGGGTAGGGGGTTTGGCAGTGGGAGCAAAGATCTCGTTGAAGTCCTGCTTCTCCTTCTGCATAAACCCCTTCGCCACCAGCCTACTCTTGTAGATGGTGACCTGCCCCTTGTCATCGGTCTTGATCCTCAGCACCCACTTGCATTGTATCGCTTTCTTCCCATCAGGCAGCACCACCAGATCCCATGTCCTATTCTCCAGCAGACTCTGGTACTCAGCATCCCTAGAAGCCAGCCACTTGTCCCTATCTGGTCCAGCTAATGCCTCCTCCATGCTAGCTGGTTCCTCTGGTGCAGGGGCAAGAAAACAGTACGCAGGCTCATCCTCCTCATCCGGGTCATAGCCATGAGGTAGAATCAGCAATGCCTCTTCGGTCCCTAGCTGCTGCTCTGCTGCATCAGTTCCTGCAGTCAGCTTCTTAGTAGCCATACGGGTACGTCCTGGCCTGGAGACGGGTGTCTCCCATCCCTTCATAACGACACCCTTCGGCTTCTTAGTTTTTCCCTGCTGCTTCTCTCCTCCCTCGGGTCCAGCAGCTCCACTAGTGCTGCCGCCAGTTTCCACACCATTTTCTCCACCAGCAGATGCCTCCTGTACCTTCTCTCCATCACCATTTCCAGCAGCTGCCTCCTCTCCCTCCTCCCACACACTAGGAGTCAGGTCCAGCTGCATGGTGATCTGCTCCATCTGCTGGGACACCCTTGCCTCCGGCTGTTTCTCCCAGCTCCCATACATCATGCCCTCAATGAATTTCACATCCCTGCTGTCAAACAACACACCCTTGGATGGTTCCCACAGCAGCCATCCCTTGCTCTCAGCAGCCAGCCCCAAATGCACACACCAGATTGCACTCGCCCCCAACTTACTGCGGTAGGTCTTGGGGACGTGGGCGACTGCCATGCAACCGAACACCCTCAGCATGTCCACCGGCGGCTTCCTCCCAAGCCACCTCTCCAACGGCACCCACGAGTCATCCCCAACCTTGGTGAGCACCCTGTTCCTAGCGACAGTGGCGTGCCGGACAGCATGAGGCCACATAGAATTGCTCAGCCCAGATTCTATGAGCAGCGCCCTAGCTGTCTCCAGAATGGTCCAGTTTGCCCGTTCTGCTACACCATTGGACTGTGGGGTATAAGCCGTGGTCAGCTCTCTCTGGATGCCCTGCTTCTTGAGCCAGGCCGTCATTTCAGCTCCAAGGAACTCACCACCCCGGTCTGTCCTAATCCGCTTCACTACACACTCCGCCTGCTTCTCCACGAATGGCAGCCAATCGTCCCGTATCGTGGAGGCGGCGTGGTCCTTCTGCTTCAGCGGATACGCCCACATCAGCCTGCTCCAGTCATCCACAATTGTAAGAAAATACCGCTCCCCCTTGTGCCCTTGCACCGGCAGCGGCCCCACCAAGTCCATGTGGACCAGCTCCAAAGGCTTCTTGCTCCTGCCAGCCACACTATGGAAAGGGAAACGGGTGAACTTTGAAAGCAAACAGATTTCACAGTTGTCATCGGGTGGCTGTCCGTTCAGCTTCAGACCCTTAACGGCTCCATCCTTCTCCAGCTGCTTCAGCAAAGGCATTGCCACATGCCCTAAGCGCCGGTGTGCCGTTGCCCAATCTGTCTCCCCAGATCTGGCCGACACTTTCACACCAACCCCTCCAACGGCATTGCACTCCCCCTGGGATGCAGACCCCTCTCCAGCCTGCCCCCCACCATGCCACGCCAGGGCCGGCAGCTGCCACATAGATCTGTACACGTCCTTGCTCTCGTGCAGATCCCAAAGCACCCGATTGCCCAGCTTCCCCTTATAAGTGCGTGCCCCATCCGTGTTGGTGTTCACCCCAGCCTTGCCAAGCTTACGGAGGGAGATAAGGTTGGCCTTCAGGTCGGGGACGAAGAGAACGTCGTGCAGCACCACCGGCTTGCCATCCGCTCCCTTAAACGCAGCTCGTCCCGCACCAGCCACCTTCAACATGTGTCCAGAGGCGGAGCACACTTCATTGATCGGTGCAGCTCGTACTTCGTCCAGCAGGTCCTTGCGCGGCGTCATCGTCCAAGCAGCGCCTGTGTCCAACACCCAATAGTCTAGGGGGTGC
The DNA here is from genome assembly GCA_947470075.1 of Closterium sp. Yama58-4. Lineage (NCBI taxonomy): Eukaryota > Viridiplantae > Streptophyta > Zygnematophyceae > Desmidiales > Closteriaceae > Closterium > Closterium sp. Yama58-4. The sequence goes on from CANIUD010000595.1 coordinate 15,625, forward strand.
AGCTCTGCTCCAACTTTGGCAGAGGCGTCTCCTTGCTCCCCCTTGTCTCCCACATGGAAGAATTGGCCCGCGGTGCGCTCCTTCTTCTTCTCCGCACCGCCGTTGCCCTTCGGGTTGTTGTCGGACGAATCAGCGACCATGTTGGCGCCGTTTTTCTGGTTCCTCCGCGCGCCGCCATCCTGGTGACGATTCTGGGGGGTCCATCCATCGGGTTTCTTATAGCACAAAAACCAGGGGTGCCCTTCCTTCTCACAATACCAGCAACTCCCTTTCATTTTGCCACCAGCACCCGACTTGCCCCCACGTCCAGATTTCGCACCGCGACCCCAACCGGTACCTCCTTGTTGGTCGTTGGAGTCGTCGTCTTTCTTTGCACCGCGTCCAGCACCACCGAAGCCACGTCCTCTGCCACGTCGGCTCCCTTGCATCCCGTAGCCGCTGCTGCCGTCGTCTCCACCCCTCAGTTGGCGGCGACGGAAGTCCTCCTCCAGAATCTTCGTCCGCACCCACTCGAGCGTCCACAAGCTCTGGTTCTGCGGCAGGCTCAATCCGCTCGTAAATTGAAGCCACGATTCTGGCAGCAGCGAGAGCATCTTCAAGCACTTGGTCTGCTCCGGGTAGGTGATTCCCGCGGTCGCCAACTTCGCGTAGAGGTCGCGCATCTTGTCCAGGACTGGTTGCACCGGCTCTCCCTCGCTCAGGCGCAACGCGGACAGCTCCCTCTCCAGCATCAACGTTGCGACAACGGAGGTCGGGGCGTGCAGCTCCTTCAACACGGTCCACGCCTTCGGACCGCATTCAACCTCCGGCAGCAGGTGCATGACGTGGTGACGCTGGTTCAGCTCCAAACTCTGCGACATCAAATAGTAGCCAGCCGAGGAGCGCTCGTCCCAATCTTCCTGCAGCGTGGGGTCACTCGGTCTAGGCTCCTCCCCAATCATTAGTTTCAGCAAACCGATCTGACGGAAATATAATTGCATTTTCCAGGCCCAATCATCATAGCCCTCACCATTGAACTTCTCGACGGTGAAATTCTTCAGCACCTCCTTGACAAGCGAGCCCTGGTTTGTTCGCGCTCCCCTTGGCGCTGAAAGACCAGAATCTTGGCTGCCGCTACGATCTTGGGCTGAAGATTCACCAGCTCCCGCCGAGGTGTTGCCCGCCATAGCTACCTATAACGAGGATCACTATAACGCAGCTCTGATACCAGCTTGTTGGTGTAAGGGCCTAATAAACTCAAGCTATTAGGACTTAACCAAACTTAAAACCTCTCCTCGGGGTCACCTCAAAGGGTCCCTGGGTGCCTGGTACAAGACCAGCCCCTATCCTCGGGTCCGAGTTTGTAGAGAGAGGGATCAAGAAGGACTTAGTCAAAACAGCAAGAGTACCTTGAACGTCGCACAGCGTGCCGTGCAGACCGTCGATCGGATTAAGCTGAGAATTCGCTATATCGAAGCTCGCTCCAAGAGCTTTAAAATGAGCCAAGTTGCCTCGCGAAAAGTTCTGCCATTACTAAGTTATGGCTCGGAGAGCGTTTGCCTAGCGTTGGAGTGCTAGCATACTAGCGTTGACTCGGGTAGCATTCCGCCGTCGAATAGCGCAGAAACGAAATTCCAGCGAGGAAGGAATTCGCTTGAATCAATTTGACTATATTCAGGTACAAACAGAGAAGGATTAAATAGTTCTAGCTAGCAAGGACCTTGGGAATCAACCTGGGAACAACCAGGGATGATCCCAAATAATTCCAAGCAACAGAACCAACCTGGCTGGACAAAATAGCAGGTGGTAGGTTGGTAAACAACCTCTGGTTCTGTTTTTCCAACCTGGGAAAACAACAACCAGGTTCAGGTTCTAAAAACAGAACCTGTTTTGTCTTTGCCCAACCAGCCAAATGCTGGTTCCGCTGGTTTCCCCTGGCCTTGTAGCATGCAGATACAGACAAACAACATCCAACCTTCACCTAAATTGTACCCCTATAGTGCCTTCCCTGCTACACTATAGTTAACCAAACAAAACAGTACAATTTCGAGTTGGATAGAACTGAATCTGCGCAATCAACTCAACCGAACTACAAAGCTTCCATCTTGGGTTCCTTTGCGAGCTCGTCCTTTCTGCTTGCACTGTTCATAGCGCATACAATGTTGTGCCGAAGCGCACATTGCGCGAGTACCTGCAAATGCATCAAGCGAAAAATGCAAAAGCAAACAAACACACGAACATTCCATTCACACCCAAATGCATTCGCACACGCATACTCGTACAAACAGACGGCAGGATGTCGTGCAATGTAAATTTGCACCCAACAGCCAGCCACTTGTCCCTATCTGGTCCAGCTAATGCCTCCTCCATGCTAGCTGGTTCCTCTGGTGCAGGGCCAAGAAAACAGTACGCAGGCTCATCCTCCTCATCCGGGTCATAGCCATGAGGTAGAATCAGCAATGCCTCTTCGGTCCCTAGCTGCTGCTCTGCTGCATCAGTTCCTGCAGTCAGCTTCTTAGTAGCCATACGGGTACGTCCTGGCCTGGAGACGGGTGTCTCCCATCCCTTCATAACGACACCCTTCGGCTTCTTAGTTTTTCCCTGCTGCTTCTCTCCTCCCTCGGGTCCAGCAGCTCCACTAGTGCTGCTGCCAGTTTCCATACCATTTTCTCCACCAGCAGATGCCTCCTGTACCTTCTCTCCATCACCATTTCCAGCAGCTGCCTCCTCTCCCTCCTCCCACACACTAGGAGTCAGGTCCAGCTGCATGGTGATTTGCTCCATCTGCTGGGACACCCTTGCCTCCGGCTGTTTCTCCCAGCTCCCATACATCATGCCCTCAATGAATTTCACATCCCTGCTGTCAAACAACACACCCTTGGATGGTTCCCACAGCAGCCATCCCTTGCTCTCAGCAGCCAGCCCCAAATGCACACACCAGATTGCACTTGCCCCCAACTTACTGCGGTAGGTCTTGGGGACGTGGGCGACTGCCATGCAACCGAACACCCTCAGCATGTCCACCGGCGGCTTCCTCCCAAGCCACCTCTCCAACGGCACCCACGAGTCATCCCCAACCTTGGTGAGCACCCTGTTCCTAGCGACAGTGGCGTGCCGGACAGCATGAGGCCACATAGAATTGCTCAGCCCAGATTCTATGAGCAGCGCCCTAGCTGTCTCCAGAATGGTCCGGTTTGCCCGTTCTGCTACACCATTGGACTGTGGGGTATAAGCCGTGGTCAGCTCTCTCTGGATGCCCTGCTTCTTGAGCCAGGCCGTCATTTCAGCTCCAAGGAACTCACCACCCCGGTCTGTCCTAATCCGCTTCACTACACACTCCGCCTGCTTCTCCACGAATGGCAGCCAATCGTCCCGTATCGTGGAGGCGGCGTGGTCCTTCTGCTTCAGCGGATACGCCCACATTAGCCTGCTCCAGTCATCCACAATTGTAAGAAAATACCGCTCCCCCTTGTGCCCTTGCACCGGCAGCGGCCCCACCAAGTCCATGTGGACCAGCTCCAAAGGCTTCTTGCTCCTGCCAGCCACACTATGGAAAGGGAAACGGGTGAACTTTGAAAGCAAACAGATTTCACAGTTGTCATCGGGTGGCTGTCCGTTCAGCTTCAGACCCTTAACGGCTCCGTCCTTCTCCAGCTGCTTCAGCAAAGGCATTGCCACATGCCCTAAGCGCCGGTGTGCCGTTGCCCAATCTGTCTCCCCAGATCTGGCCGACACTTTCACACCAACCCCTCCAACGGCATTGCACTCCCCTTGGGATGCAGACCCCTCTCCAGCCTGCCCCCCACCATGCCACGCCAGGGCCGGCAGCTGCCACATAGATCTGTACACGTCCTTGCTCTCGTGCAGATCCCAAAGCACCCGATTGCCCAGCTTCCCCTTATAAGTGCGTGCCCCATCCGTGTTGGTGTTCACCCCAGCCTTGCCAAGCTTACGGAGGGAGATAAGGTTGGCCTTCAGGTCGGGGACGAAGAGAACGTCGTGCAGCACCACCGGCTTGCCATCCGCTCCCTTAAACGCAGCTCGTCCCGCACCAGCCACCTTCAACATGTGTCCAGAGGCGGAGCACACTTCATTGATCGGTGCAGCTCGTACTTCGTCCAGCAGGTCCTTGCGCGGCGTCATCGTCCAAGCAGCGCCTGTGTCCAACACCCAATAGTCTAGGGGGTGCAGCTCTGCTCCAACTTTGGCAGAGGCGTCTCCTTGCTCCCCCTTGTCTCCTACATGGAAGAATTGGCCCGCGGTGCGCTCCTTCTTCTTCTCCGCACCGCCGTTGCCCTTCGGGTTGTTGTCGGACGAATCAGCGACCATGTTGGCGCCGTTTTTCTGGTTCCTCCGCGCGCCGCCATCCTGGTGACGATTCTGGGGGGTCCATCCATCGGGTTTCTTATAGCACAAAAACCAGGGGTGCCCTTCCTTCTCACAATACCAGCAACTCCCTTTCATTTTGCCACCAGCACCCGACTTGCCCCCACGTCCAGATTTCGCACCGCGACCCCAACCGGTACCTCCTTGTTGGTCGTTGGAGTCGTCGTCTTTCTTTGCACCGCGTCCAGCACCACCGAAGCCACGTCCTCTGCCACGTCGGCTCCCTTGCATCCCGTAGCTGCTGCTGCCGTCGTCTCCACCCCTCAGTTGGCGGCGACGGAAGTCCTCCTCCAGAATCTTCGTCCGCACCCACTCGAGCGTCCACAAGCTCTGGTTCTGCGGCAGGCTCAATCCGCTCGTAAATTGAAGCCACGATTCTGGCAGCAGCGAGAGCATCTTCAAGCACTTGGTCTGCTCCGGGTAGGTGATTCCCGCGGTCGCCAACTTCGCGTAGAGGTCGCGCATCTTGTCCATGACTGGTTGCACCGGCTCTCCCTCGCTCAGGCGCAACGCGGACAGCTCCCTCTCCAGCATCAACGTTGCGACAACGGAGGTCGGGGCGTGCAGCTCCTTCAACACAGTCCACGCCTTCGGACCGCATTCAACCTCCGGCAGCAGGTGCATGACGTGGTGACGCTGGTTCAGCTCCAAACTCTGCGACATCAAATAGTAGCCAGCCGAGGAGCGCTCGTCCCAATCTTCCTGCAGCGTGGGGTCACTCGGTCTAGGCTCCTCCCCAATCATTAGTTTCAGCAAACCGATCTGACGGAAATATAATTGCATTTTCCAGGCCCAATCATCATAGCCCTCACCATTGAACTTCTCGACGGTGAAATTCTTCAGCACCTCCTTGACAAGCGAGCCCTGGTTTGTTCGCGCTCCCCTTGGCGCTGAAAGACCAGAATCTTGGCTGCCGCTACGATCTTGGGCTGAAGATTCACCAGCTCCCGCCGAGGTGTTGCCCGCCATAGCTACCTATAACGAGGATCACTATAACGCAGCTCTGATACCAGCTTGTTGGTGTAAGGGCCTAATAAACTCAAGCTATTAGGACTTAATCAAACTTAAAACCTCTCCTCGGGGTCACCTCCAAGGGTCCCTGGGTGCCTGGTACAAGACCAGCCCCTATCCTCGGGTCCGAGTTTGTAGAGAGAGGGATCAAGAAGGACTTAGTCAAAACAGCAAGAGTACCTTGAACGTCGCGCAGCGTGCCGTGCAGACCGTCGATCGGATTAAGCTGAGAATTCGCTATATCGAAGCTCGCTCCAAGAGCTTTAAAATGAGCCAAGTTGCCTCGCGAAAAGTTCTGCCATTACTAAGTTATGGCTCGGACAACGTTTGCCTAGCGTTGGAGTGCTAGCATACTAGCGTTGACTCGGGTAGCATTCCGCCGTCGAATAGCGCAGAAACGAAATTCCAGCGAGGAAGGAATTCGCTTGAATCAATTTGACTATATTCAGGTACAAACAGAGAAGGATTAAATAGTTCTAGCTAGCAAGGACCTTGGGAATCAACCTGGGAACAACCAGGGATGATCCCAAATAATTCCAAGCAACAGAACCAACCTGGCTGGACAAAATAGCAGGTGGTAGGTTGGTAAACAACCTCTGGTTCTGTTTTTCCAACCTGGGAAAACAACAACCAGGTTCAGGTTCTAAAAACAGAACCTGTTTTGTCTTTGCCCAACCAGCCAAATGCTGGTTCCGCTGGTTTCCCCTGGCCTTGTAGCATGCAGATACAGACAAACAACATCCAACCTTCACCTAAATTGTACCCCTATAGTGCCTTCCCTGCTACACTATAGTTAACCAAACAAAACAGTACAATTTCGAGTTGGATAGAACTGAATCTGCGCAATCAACTCAACCGAACTGCAAAGCTTCCATCTTGGGTTCCTTTGCGAGCTCGTCCTTTCTGCTTGCACTGTTCATAGCGCGTACAATGTTGTGCCGAAGCGCACATTGCGCGAGTACCTGCAAATGCATCAAGCGAAAAATGCGAAAGCAAACAAACACACGAACACACCATTCACACGCAAATGCATTCGCACACGCATACTCGTACAAACAGACGGCAGGATGTCGTGCAATGTGCATTTGCACCCAACATGTTGGACCAATAAGCCGGCTGGATCAGTTGATCTGTTGGACCAACAAGCCCGTTGGACCAGCTTTTCTTTTGAACCAACACGCCGGTTGGACCAACTGGTCTGTTGGACCAACAAGCCGGTTGGACCAACTGAATAGTTGGACCAACAAGCCTGTTGGACCATGGTCAGCAGGACCAACAAGTCGGTTGTACCAACTAGTCTGTTGGACCAACAAGCCGGTTGGACCAACTGGTCAGTTGGACCAACAAGCTAGTTGGACCCACTGGTCAGTTTGACAAACAAGCCAATTGGACCAACTGACCGGTTGGTCCGATCGGCATGTTGGTCCAACCGACAAGTTGGTCCGACCGGCTTGTTTGTCCAACTGACCAGTTGGTCCGACCGGCTTGTTGGTCCAACTGACCAGTTGGTCCAACCGGCTTGTTGGTCCAACTGACCAGTTGGTTCGACCGGCTTGATGGTCCAACAGACAAGTTGGTCCGACCGGCTTGTTGGTCCAACAGACCAGTTGGTCCGACCGGCTTGTTGGTCCAACAGACCAGTTGGTCCGACCGACTTGTTGGTCCAACCGACCAGTTGGTTCGACCGGCTTGATGATCCAACAGACCAGTTGGTCCGACCGGCTTGTTGGTCCAACAGACCAGTTGGTCCGACCGGCTTGTTGGTCCAACCGACCAGTTGGTTCGACCGGCTTGTTGGTCCAACCGACCAGCTGGTCCAACCGGCTTGTTGGTCCAACTGACCAGTTGGTCCAACCGGCTTGTTGGTCTAGCGGACCAGCTGGTCCGACCTGCTTGTTGCTCAAACCGACCAACTGGTCCGACCTGCTTGTTGGTCCAGCCAACCAGTTGGTCCGACCGGCTTGTTGGTCCAACAGACCAGTTGGTCCGACCTGCTTGTTGGTCCAACAGACCAGTTGGTCCGCCCGGCTTGTTGGTCCAACAGACCAATTGGTTTGACCGGCTTGTTGGTCCAACAGACCAGTTGGTCCGACCGGCTTGTTGGTCCAACAGACCAGTTGGTCCGACCGGTTTGTTAGTCCAACCGACCAGTTGGTCCGACCGGCTTGTTTGTCCAACCGACCAGTTGGTCCGACCGGCTTGTTGGTCCAACCGACCAACTGGTCCGACCGGCTTGTTGGTCCAGCCAACCAGTTGGTCCGACCGGCTTGTTGGTCCAACAGACGAGTTGGTCCGACCGGCTTGTTGGTCCAACAGACCAGTTGGTCCAACCAACCAGTTGGTCCGAACGGCTTGTTGGTCCAACAGGCCGGTTGGTCCGACCGTCTTGTTGATCTAACAGCCCACTAGGTCCGACCGGCTTGTTGGTCCAACAGACCAGTTGGTCCAACCGGCTTGTTGGTCCAACAGACCAGTTGGTCCGACCGGCTTGTTGGTCCAACAGACCAACTGGTCCGACCGGCTTGTTGGTCCAACCGACCAGTTGGTCCAACCGGCTTGTTGGTCCATCCGACCAGTTTGTCCGCCCGGCTTGTTGGTCCAACCGACCAGCTGGTCAGCCCGGCTTGTTGGTCCAACCGACCGTCTGGTCCGCCCGGCTTGTTGGTCCAACCGACCGTCTGGTCCGTCCGGCTTGTTGGTCCAACCGACCAACTGGTCCGCCTGGCTCGTTGGTCCAGCCAACCAGTTGGTCCGCCCGGCTTGTTGGTCCAACTGGCCGGTTGGCCCGACCGGCTTGTTGGTCCAACTGACCGTTTGGTCCAACCGGCTTGTTGGTCCAACAGACCGGTTGGTCGAACCGGCTTGTTGGTCCAACTGACCAGTTGGTCGAACTGGCTTGTTGGTCCATATGATTTTTGGTCGAACCGGCTTGTTGGTCCATAGGATCAGTTGGTCCAAACGGCCTATTGGTCCAACCGACCAGTTGGTCGGACCGGCTGGTCGGTGGACCAACAAGCCGGTCGGACCAACTGGTCGGTTGGACCAACAAGCCGGTCGGACCAGCTGGTCGCTTGGACCAACAAGCCGGTCGGAACAGCTGGTCGGTTGGACCAACAAGCCGGTCGGACCAACTAATCAGTTGGACCAACAAGACGTGTCGGACTAGCTGGTCGCTTGGACCAACATGCCGGTCGGACCAACTGATCATATGGACAAACAAGACGGTTCGACCAACTGGTCTGTTGGAACAACAACCGACCAGCTTGTCCGACTGGCTTGTTGGTCCAACCGACCAGCCGGTCCGACCGGCTTGTTGGTCCAACCGACCAGTTGGTACGACCGGCTTGTTGGTCCAACGGACCAGTTGGTCCGAACGGCTTGTTGGTCCACCGACCAGCCGGTCCGACCGGCTTGTTGGTCCAACCGACCAGCTGGTCCGACCGGCTTGTTGGTCCAACCGACCAGCTGGTCCGACTCGCTTGTTGGTCCAACCGGCCAGCTGGTCCGACCGGCTTGTTGGTCCAACCGACCAGCTGGTCCGACCGACTTGGTGGTCCAACCGGCTTGTTGGTCCAACCGACTTGGTGGTCCAACCGGCTTGTTGGTCCAACTGACCGACCAGCTGGTCTGACCGGCTTGTTGGTCCAACCAACCAGCTGGTCCGACTCGCTTGTTGGTCCAACCGGCCAGCTGGTCCGACCGGCTTGTTGGTCCAACCGACCAGCTGGTCCGACCGACTTGGTGGTACAACCGGCTTGTTGGTCCAACCGACCACCTGGTCTGTTGGTCCAACAAGCCGGTCGGACCAACTGGTCTGTTGGACCAACAAGCCGGTCGGACCAACTGGTCGGTTGGACCAACAAGCCGGTCGGACCAACTGGTCGGTTGGACCAACAAGCCGGTCGGACCAACTGGTCGGTTGGACCAACAAGCCGGTCAGACCAACTGGTCGGTTGGACCAACAAGCCGGTCGGACAAGCTGGTCGGTTGGACCAACAAGCCGGTCGGACCAGCTGGTCGCTTGGACCAACAAGCCGGTCGGACCAACCGGCTGGTCGGTTGGACCAACAAGCCTGTCAGACCAACTAATCGGTTGGACCAACAAGCTGTGTCGGACTAGCTGGTCGCTTGGACCAACAAGCCGGTCGGACCAACTGATCATATGGACAAACAAGACGGTTCGACCAACTGGTCTGTTGGAACAACAACCGACCAGCTTGTCCGACTGGCTTGTTGGTCCAACCGACCAGTTGGTCTGACCGGCTTGTTGGTCCAACCGACCAGTTGGTCCAACCGGCTTGTTGGTCCAACTGACCAGTTGGTTCGACCGGCTTGTTGGTCCAACAGACCAGTTGGTCCGACCGGCTTGTTGGTCCAACCGACCAGTTGGTCCGACTGGCTTGTTGGTGTTGGTGTAAGGGCCTAATAAACTCAAGCTATTAGGACTTCATCAAACTTAAAACCTGGGTGCCTGGTACAAGACCAGCCCCTATCCTCGGGTCCGAGTTTGTAGAGAGAGGGATCAAGGAGGACTTAGTCAAAACAGCAAGAGTACCTTGAACGTCGCGCAGCGTGCCGTGCAGACCGTCAATCGGATTAAGCTGAGAATTCGCTATATCGAAGCTCGCTCCAAGAGCTTTAAAATGAGCCAAGTTGCCTCGCGAAAAGTTCTGCCATTACTAAGTTATGGCTCGGACAGCGTTTGCCTAGCGTTGAAGTGCTAGCATACTAGCGTTGACTCGGGTAGCATTCCGCCGTCGAATAGCGCAGAAACGAAATTCCAGCGAGGAAGGAATTCGCTTGAATCAATTGACTATATTCAGGTACAAACAGAGAAGGATTAAATAGTTCTAGCTAGCAAGGACCTTGGGAATCAACCTGGGAACAACCAGGGATGATCCCAAATAATTCCAAGCAACAGAACCAACCTGGCTGGACAAAATAGCAGGTGGTAGGTTGGTAAACAACCTCTGGTTCTGTTTTTCCAACCTGGGAAAACAACAACCAGGTTCAGGTTCTAAAAACAGAACCTGTTTTGTCTTTGCCCAACCAGCCAAATGCTGGTTCCGCTGGTTTCCCCTGGCCTTGTAGCATGCAGATACAGACAAACAACATCCAACCTTCACCTAAATTGTACCCCTATAGTGCCTTCCCTGCTACACTATAGTTAACCAAACAAAACAGTACAATTTCGAGTTGGATAGAACTGAATCTGCGCAATCAACTCAACCGAACTGCAAAGCTTCCATCTTGGGTTCCTTTGCGAGCTCGTCCTTTCTGCTTGCACTGTTCATAGCGCGTACAATGTTGTGCCGAAGCGCGCATTGCGCGAGTACCTGCAAATGCATCAAGCGAAAATTGCGAAAGCAAACAAACACACGAACACACCATTCACACGCAAATGCATTTGCACACGCATACTCGTACAAACAGACGGCAGGATGTCGTGCAATGTGAATTTGCACCCAACACACTCCCCCTCAGCCTGCCGGCTGCATCCCCATCATTCCATGCTAGTTCATGCTCATTCCACTCATGCGCACACAACGCCAATGAGGCTCATCCGCAAGCCTCTTGGTGAGAAAGTCTGCTGGCTGCTGGTGAGTCTTGATATAGATCGGATTCACCGTCCCCCTCTTCACCTCCTTACGCAGCCAGTGCCACTTGATACGCATGTGCTTGTTCAGCCTATGAAGCACAGCGTTCCTGGCCATCCCAAGAGCCCCCTTGCTATCACAAAACAGCGGCGTAGCAACTTTCTGCTCCTGGCCAATCTCCTCTAACAGCCTCCTCAGCCAAATCACCTCCTTCACCCCATGGAACATCGCCATGTACTCTGATTCTACGGAAGAGAGTGCCGTCTCCGTCTGCTTCTTGGACCTCCAACTAACAGGTCCTCCCCCAACTACGCAGATGTATCCTCCCACAGATGAGGAATCCTCCTTCTCAGAAGCCCACGTAGCATCGGTAAAGCAAGTGAGAAATAGCTTGCCTTCTCCAAGCCTCTCCCCCTTCTCTTTCAGCACCTCCACCCCTTTCTGCTTCACCTGTGCAGATGCGGAGTATTGAACTCCAATGCTTGGGTGAGAGTTCAGGTACTTCACCACACGCTCAGCTGCATCCACCTGCTCCTCTGATGGATTCTGCACCACCCTAGCCAGCTGCCCAACCGAGAAAGAGATGTCGGGCCTCGTGTGAACTGCTGCGTACAAGAGGCTGCCCACCAAGGACTGAAATTGCTGCTGCTCCTCGGCTTCAACCCCTTCATCCTCTGCAGCCTTCACAAGCTTGAATTCTGCTGGCAGGGAAGTTGCAACCTTGCGCTCATTCTCAATCCCATACTTCTCCCCCAGCTCCTTGATGAACTTCTCCTGGTGCAGCTTCAACCACCTGTGATCAGGATCCCTCTCCACGTGCATCCCGAGGTAGTATTTTACCTCCCCAAGGTTCTTGCACTTGAAGTTCTCCATCAGTTGCTGCTGCACTTTCTGGATCTCCTTCATGCTGCTGCTGAAGAGAAGAATGTCGTCCACGTAGACCAGAAACAGCACCAGCTTCTCCCCCTCGCCCTTGAGAAAGAGGCTCTCATCACAGCTGCTGGTCCTGAATCCCATCTCCTCTAAAACAGCTGCCAACTTCTGGTACCAGCAGCGTGGCGCCTGCTTCAAGCCGTAGATGGACTTGTTGAGCTTGCACACCCTGCCCGTACCATCCTCATACCCAGGCGGCTGCATCATGTACACATCCTCCTCTAAAATCCCATTCAAGAATGCCGTTGAAATATCCATCTGAATGATGAATTTCCCACTAACAGCTGCATCTGCCAACAAGACACGGAGGGTAGAGGGTTTGGCAGTGGGAGCAAAGATCTCGTTGAAGTCCTGCTTCTCCTTCTGCATAAACCCCTTCGCCACCAGCCTACTCTTGTAGATGGTTACCTGCCCCTTGTCATCGGTCTTGATCCTCAGCACCCACTTGCATTGTATCGCTTTCTTCCCATCAGGCAGCACCACCAGATCCCATGTCCCATTCTCTAGCAGGCTCTGGTACTCAGCATCCCTAGAAGCCAGCCACTTGTCCCTATCTGGTCCAGCTAATGCCTCCTCCATGCTAGCTGGTTCCTCTGGTGCAGGGGCAAGAAAACAGTACGCAGGCTCATCCTCCTCATCCGGGTCATAGCCATGCGGTAGAATCAGCAATGCCTCTTCGGTCCCTAGCTGCTGCTCTGCTGCATCAGTTCCTGCAGTCAGCTTCTTAGTAGCCATACGGGTACGTCCTGGCCTGGAGACGGGTGTCTCCCATCCCTTCATAACGACACCCTTCGGCTTCTTAGTTTTTTCCTGCTGCTTCTCTCCTCCCTCGGATCCAGCAGCTCCACTAGTGCTGCCGCCAGTTTCCACACCATTTTCTCCACCAGCAGGTGCCTCCTGTACCCTCGCTCCATCACCACCCCCTGCAGCTGCCTCCTCTCCATCCTCCCACACACTAGGAGTCAGGTCCAGCTGCATGGTGATCTGCTCCATTTGCTGGGACACCCTTGCCTCCGGCTGTTTCTCCCAGCTCCCATACATCATGCCCTCAATGAATTTCACATCCCTGCTGTCAAACAACACACCCTTGGATGGTTCCCACAGCAGCCATCCCTTGCTCTCAGCAGCCAGCCCCAAATGCACACACCAGATTGCACTCGCCCCCAACTTACTGCGGTAGGTCTTGGGGACGTGGGCGATTGGGACTTCATCAAACTTAAAACCTCTCCTCGGGGTCACCTCCAAGGGTCCCTGGGTGCCTGGTACAAGACCAGCCCCTATCCTCGGGTCCGAGTTTGTAGAGAGGGATCAAGAAGGACTTAGTCAAAACAGCAAAAGTACCTTGAATGTCGCGCAGCGTGCCGTGCAGACCGTCGATCGGATTAAGCTGAGAATTCGCTATATCGAAGCTCGCTCCAAGAGATTTAAAATGAGCCAAGTTGCCTCGCGAAAAGTTCTGCCATTACTAAGTTATGGCTCGGACAGCGTTTGCCTAGCGTTGGAGTGCTAGCATACTAGCGTTGACTCGGGTAGCATTCCGCCGTCGAATAGCGCAGAAACGAAATTCCAGCGAGGAAGGAATTCGCTTGAATCAATTGACTATATTCAGGTACAAACAGAGAAGGATTAAATAGTTCTAGCTAGCAAGGATCTTGGGAATCAACCTGGGAACAACCAGGGATGATCCCAAATAATTCCAAGCAACAGAACCAACCTGGCTGGACAAAATAGCAGGTGGTAGGTTGGTAAACAACCTCTGGTTCTGTTTTTCCAACCTGGGAAAACAACAACCAGGTTCAGGTTCTAAAAACAGAACCTGTTTTGTCTTTGCCCAACCAGCCAAATGCTGGTTCCGCTGGTTTCCCCTGGCCTTGTAGCATGCAGATACAGACAAACAACATCCAACCTTCACCTAAATTGTACCCCTATAGTGCCTTCCCTGCTACACTATAGTTAACCAAACAAAACAGTACAATTTCGAGTTGGATAGAACTGAATCTGCGCAATCAACTCAACCGAACTGCAAAGCTTCCATCTTGGGTTCCTTTGCGAGCTCGTCCTTTCTGCTTGCACTGTTCATAGCGCGTACAATGTTGTGCCGAAGCGCGCATTGCGCGAGTACCTGCAAATGCTTCAAGCGAAAATTGCGAAAGCAAACAAACACACGAACACACCATTCACACGCAAATGCATTTGCACACGCATACTCGTACAAACAGACGGCAGGATGTCGTGCAATGTGAATTTGCACCCAACAGTTGGTCCAACCGACCAGTTGGTCCGATCGGCTGGCTTGTTGGTCCAACCGACCAGTTGGTCCAACCGGCTTGTTGGTCCAACTGACCAGTTGGTCCAACCGGCTTGTTGGTCCAACAGACCAGTTGGTCCGACCGGCTTGTTGGTCCAACAAACCAGTTGGTCCGACCGGCCAGTTGGTCCGACCGGCTTGTTGGTCCAACCGGCCAGTTGGTCCAACCGGCTTGTTGGCCCGACCGACCAGTTGGTCCGAACGGCTTGTTGGTCCGACCGGCTTGTTGGTCTTACCGACCAGTTGGTTTGAACGGCTTGTTGGTCCAACCGACCAGTTGGTCCGACCGACTTGTTGGTCCAACCGACCAGTTGGTCCAACCGGCTTGTTGGTCCAGCCGACCAGTTGGTCCGACCAGCTTGTTGGTCCAACCGACCAGTTGGTCCGACCTGCTTGTTGGTCCAGCCAACCAGTTGGTCCGACCGGCTTGTTGGTCCAACAGACCAGTTGGTCCGACCTGCTTGTTGGTCCAACAGACCAGTTGGTCCGACCAGCTTGTTGGTCCAACATACCAGTTGGTCCGCCCAGCTTGTTGTTCCAACAGACCAGTTGGTCCGACCGGCTTGTTGGTCCAACAGACCAGTTGGTCCGACCGGCTTGTTGGTCCAACAGACCAGTTGGTCCGACCGGCTTGATTGTCCAACCAACCAGTTGGTCCGACCGGCTTGTTGGTCTAACCGACCAACTGGTCCGACCAGCTTGTTGGTCCAACAGACCAGTTGGTCCGACCGGCTTGTTGTTCCAACAGACCAGTTGGTTCGACCGGCTTGTTGGTCCAACAGACTAGTTGGTCCGAAAGGCTTGTTGGTCCGACCGGCCAGTTGGTCCGACCGGCCTGTTGGTCCGACCGGCCTGTTGGTCCGACCGGCCTGTTGGTCCGACCGGCCTGTTGGTCCAACCGGCCTGCTGGTCCGACCGGCCTGTTGGTCCAACCGACCAGCTGGTCCGCCCGGCCTGTTGGTCCAACAGACCAGTTGGTCCGACCGGCTTGTTGGTCCAACAGACCAGTTGGTCCGACCGGCTTGTTGGTCCAACAGACCAGTTGGTCCGACCGGCTTGTTGGTCCAACAGACCAGTTGGTCCGCCCGGCTTCTTGGTCCGACAGACCAGTTGGTCCGAGCGGCTTGTTGGTCCGACAGACCAGTTGGTCCGACCGGCTTGTTGGTCCGACCGGCCAGTTAGTCCGATCGGCTTGTTGGTCCATCCAACCGGTTGGTCGAACCGGCTTGTTGGTCCATCCGACCAGTTGGTCCCACCGGCTTGTTGGTCCAACCGAACAGTTGGTCCGACCGGCTTGTTGGTCCAACGGACCAGTTGGTCCGACCGGCTTGTTGGTCCAACCGACCAGCTGGTCCGACCGGCTTGTTGGTCCAACTAGCTGCTGGTCCCACCGGCTTGTTGGTCCAACCGACCAGTTGGTCCAACCGGCTTGTTGGTCCAACTGACCAGTTGGTCCAACCGGCTTGTTGGTCCAACTGACCAGTTGGTAAATGCTGCTTGATGGTCCAACTGACCAGTTGGTCCAACCGGCTTGTTGGTCCAACAAACCAGTTGGTACAACCGGCTTGTTGGTCAACCAGACTAGTTGGTCCAACCGGCTTGATGGTCCAACTGACCAGTTGGTCCAACCGGCTTGTTGGTCCAACTGACCAGTTGGTCTAACCGGATTGTTGGTCCAAGTGACCTGTTTGTCCAACCGGCTTGTTGGTCCAAATGATCAGTTGGTCCAACCGGCTTGTTGGTCCAACAAACTTGTTGTTCCAACCGGCTTGTTGGTCCAACTGACCAGTTGGCCCAACAAGCTGGTTGGACCAACTGATGAGAAGGACCAACAAGCCGTTTGGACCAACTAGCCAGTTGGACGAACTGGTCAGTTGGACCAATAAGCTGGTTGGAACAACTGGTCAGTTGGACCAACAAGCCTGTTTGAACAACTGGTCAGTTGGACCAACAAGCCGGTTGGAACAACTGGTCAGTTGGACCAACAAGCCGGTTGGACCAACTGGTCTGTTGGACCAACAAGCCGGTTGGACCAACTGGTCTGTTGGACCAACAAGCCGGTTGGACCAACTCGGTTGTTGGACCAACAAGCCGGTTGGACCAACTGGTCAGTTGGACCAACAAGCCGGTTGGACCAACTGGTCAGTTGGACCAACAAGCCGGTTGGACCAACTGGTCAGTTGGACCAACAAGCCGGTTGGAACAACTAGGCTGATGGACCAACAAGCCGGTTGGAACAACTGGGCTGTTGGACCAACAAGCCGGTTGGACCAACTGGTCAGTTGGACCAACAAGCCGGTTGGACCAACTGGTCAGTTGGACCAACAAGCCGGTTGGAACAACTGGTCAGTTGGACCAACAAGCCGGTTGGAACAACTGATCAGTTAGACCAACAAGCCGGTTGGACCAACTGATCAGTTGGACCAACAAGCCGACTGGACCAACTGATCAATTGGACCAACAAGCTGTTGGACCAACTGATCAGTTGGACCAACAAGCCGGTTGGAACAACTGGGCTATTGGACCAACAAGCCGGTAGGAACAACTCGGCTGTTGGACCAACAAGCCGGTTGGACCAACTGGTCAGTTGGACCAACAAGCCGGTTGGACCAACTGGTCAGTTGGACCAACAAGCCGGTTGGACCAACTGATCAGTTGGACCAACAAGCCGGTTGGACCAACTGATCAGTTGGACCAACAAGCCGGTTGGAACAACTAGGCTGATGGATCAACAAGCCAGTTCGAACAACTAGGCTGATGGACCAACAAGCCGGTTGGAACAACTGGGCTGTTGGACCAACAAGCCGGTTGGACCAACTGGTCAGTTGGACCAACAAGCCGGTTGGACCAACTGGTCAGTTGGACCAACAAGCCGGTTGGACCAACTGATCAGTTGGACCAACAAGCCGGTTGGACCAACTGATCAGTTGGACCAACAAGCCGGTTGGACCAACTGGTCAGTTGGACCAACAAGCCGGTTGGACCAACTGGTCAGTTGGACCAACAAGCCGGTTGGACCAACTGATCAGTTGGACCAACAAGCCGGTTGGACCAACTGATCAGTTGGACCAACAAGCCGGTTGGAACAACTAGGCTGATGGACCAACAAGCCGGTTGGAACAACTGGGCTGTTGGACCAACAAGCCGAATGGACCAACTTGTCAGTTGGACCAACAATCCGGTTGGACCAACTTGTTGGGTGCAAATACATATTGCACGACATCCTGCCGTCTGTTTGTACGAGTATGCGTGTGCGAATGCATTTGGGTGTGAATGGAATGTTCGTGTGTTTGTTTGCTTTCGCAATTTTCGCTTGATGCATTTGCAGGTACTCGCGCAATGTGCGCTTCGGCACAACATTGTACGCGCTATGAACAGTGCAAGCAGAAAGGACGAGCTCGCAAAGGAACCCAAGATGGAAGCTTTGCAGTTCGGTTGAGTTGATTGCGCAGATTCAGTTCTATCCAACTCGAAATTGTACTGTTTTGTTTGGTTAACTATAGTGTAGCAGGGAAGGCACTATAGGGGTACAATTTAGGTGAAGGTTGGATGTTGTTTGTCTGTATCTGCATGCTACAAGGCCAGGGGAAACCAGCGGAACCAACATTTGGCTGGTTGGGCAAAGACAAAACAGGTTCTGTTTTTAGAACCTGAACCTGGTTGTTGTTTTCCCAGGTTGGAAAAACAGAACCAGAGGTTGTTTACCAACCTACCACCTGCTATTTTGTCCAGCCAGGTTGGTTATGTTGCTTGGAATTATTTGGGATCATCCCTGGTTGTTCCCAGGTTGATTCCCAAGGGCCTTGCTAGCTAGAACTATTTAATCCTTCTCTGTTTGTACCTGAATATAGTCAATTGATTCATGCGAATTCCTTCCTCGCTGGAATTTCGTTTCTACGCGGTTCGATGCTACCCCAGTCAACGCTAGTACGCTAGCACTCTAATGCTAGGCAAACACCGTCTGAGCCATAACTTCGTAATGGCAGAACTTTTCGCGAGGCAACTTGGCTCATTTCAAAGCTCTTGGAGCGAGCTTCGATATAGCGAATTCTCAGCTTAATCTGACCGACGGTCTGCACGGCACGCTGCGCGACGTTCAAGGTACTCTTGCTGTTTTGACTAAGTCCTTCTTGATCCCTCTCTCTACAAACTCGGACCCGAGGATAGGGGCTGGTCTTGTACCAGGCACCCAGGGACCCTTGGAGGTGACCCCGAGGAGAGGTTTTAAGTTTGATTAAGTCCTAATAGCTTGAGTTTATTAGGCCCTTACACCAACAAGCTGGTATCAGAGCTGCGTTATAGTGATCCTCGTTATAGGTAGCTATGGCGGGCAACACCTCGGCGGGAGCTGGTGAATCTTCAGCCCAAGATCGTAGCGGCAGCCAAGATTCTGGTCTTTCAGCGCCAAGGGGAGCGCGAACAAACCAGGGCTCGCTTGTCAAGGAGGTGCTGAAGAATTTCACCGTCGAGAAGTTCAATGGTGAGGGCTATGATGATTGGGCCTGGAAAATGCAATTATATTTCCGTCAGATCGGTTTGCTGAAACTAATGATTGGGGAGGAGCCTAGACCGAGTGACCCCACGCTGCAGGAAGATTGGGACGAGCGCTCCTCGGCTGGCTACTATTTGATGTCGCAGAGTTTGGAGCTGAACCAGCGTCACCACGTCATGCACCTGCTGCCGGAGGTTGAATGCGGTCCGAAGGCGTGGACCGTGTTGAAGGAGCTGCACGCCCCGACCTCCGTTGTCGCAACGTTGATGCTGGAGAGGGAGCTGTCCGCGTTGCGCCTGAGCGAGGGAGAGCCGGTGCAACCAGTCCTGGACAAGATGCGCGACCTCTACGCGAAGTTGGCGACCGCGGGAATCACCTACCCGGAGCAGACCAAGTGCTTGAAGATGCTCTCACTGCTGCCAGAATCGTGGCTTCAATTTACGAGCGGATTGAGCCTGCCGCAGAACCAGAGCTTGTGGACGCTCGAGTGGGTGCGGACGAAGATTCTGGAGGAGGACTTCCGTCGCCGCCAACTGAGGGGTGGAGACGACGGCAGCAGCGGCTACGGGATGCAAGGGAGCCGACGTGGCAGAGGACGTGGCTTCGGTGGTGCTGGACGCGGTGCAAAGAAAGACGACGACTCCAACGACCAACAAGGAGGTACCGGTTGGGGTCGCGGTGCGAAATCTGGACGTGGGGGCAAGTCGGGTGCTGGTGGCAAAATGAAAGGGAGTTGCTGGTATTGTGAGAAGTGTTGAGTGCAAATGCACATTGCACGACATCCTGCCGTCTGTTTGTACGAGTATGCGTGTGCGAATGCATTTGTGTGTGAATGGTGTGTTCGTGTGTTTGTTTGCTTTCGCATTTTTTCGCTTGATGCATTTGCAGGTACTCGCGCAATGTGCGCTTCGGCACAACATTGTATGCGCTATGAACAGTGCAAGCAGAAAGGACGAGCTCGCAAAGGAACCCAAGATTGCAGGGTTCGGTTGAGTTGATTGCACAGATTCAGTTCTATCCAACTCGAAATTGTACTGTTTTGTTTGGTTAACTATAGTGTAGCAGGGAAGGCACTATAGGGGTACAATTTAGGTGAAGGTTGGATGTTGTTTGTCTGTATCTGCATGCTACAAGGCCAGGGGAAACCAGCGGAACCAGCATTTGGCTGGTTGGGCAAAGACAAAACAGGTTCTGTTTTTAGAACCTGAACCTGGTTGTTGTTTTCCCAGGTTGGAAAAACAGAACCAAAGGTTGTTTACCAACCTACCACCTGCTATTTTGTCCAGCCAGGTTGGTTCTGTTGCTTGGAATTATTTGGGATCATCCCTGGTTGTTCCCAGGTTGATTCCCAAGGTCCTTGCTAGCTAGAACTATTTAATCCTTCTCTGTTTGTACCTGAATATAGTCAAATTGATTCAAGCGAATTCCTTCCTCGCTGGAATTTCGTTTCTGTGCTATTCGACGGCGGAATGCTACCCGAGTCAACGCTAGTATGCTAGCACTCCAACGCTA
The DNA here is from genome assembly GCA_947470075.1 of Closterium sp. Yama58-4. Taxonomy (NCBI): domain Eukaryota; kingdom Viridiplantae; phylum Streptophyta; class Zygnematophyceae; order Desmidiales; family Closteriaceae; genus Closterium; species Closterium sp. Yama58-4. Next base: position 35,843 of record CANIUD010000595.1, read on the forward strand.
GGCAAACGCTGTCCGAGCCATAACTTAGTAATGGCAGAACTTTTCGCGAGGCAACTTGGCTCATTCTAAAGCTCTTGGAGCGAGCTTCGATATAGCGAATTCTCAGCTTAATCCGACCGACGGTCTGCACGGCACGCTGCGCGACGTTCAAGGTGCTCTTGCTGTTTTGACTAAGTCCTTCTTGATCCCTCTCTCTACAAACTCGGACCCGAGGATAGGGGCTGGTCTTGTACCAGGCACCCAGGGACCCTTGGAGGTGACCCCGAGGAGAGGCTTTAAGTTTGATTAAGTCCTAATAGCTTGAGTTTATTAGGCCCTTACACCAACAAGCTGGTATCAGAGCTGCGTTATAGTGATCCTCGTTATAGGTAGCTATGGCGGGCAACACCTCGGCGGGAGCTGGTGAATCTTCAGCCCAAGATCGTAGCGGCAGCCAAGATTCTGGTCTTTCAGCGCCAAGGGGAGCGCGAACAAACCAGGGCTCGCTTGTCAAGGAGGTGCTGAAGAATTTCACCGTCGAGAAGTTCAATGGTGAGGGCTATGATGATTGGGCCTGGAAAATGCAATTATATTTCCGTCAGATCGGTTTGCTGAAACTAATGATTGGGGAGGAGCCTAGACCGAGTGACCCCACGCTGCAGGAAGATTGGGACGAGCGCTCCTCGGCTGGCTACTATTTGATGTCGCAGAGTTTGGAGCTGAACCAGCGTCACCACATCATGCACCTGCTGCCGGAGGTTGAATGCGGTCCGAAGGCGTGGACCGTGTTGAAGGAGCTGCACGCCCCGACCTCCGTTGTCGCAACGTTGATGCTGGAGAGGGAGCTGTCCGCGTTGCGCCTGAGCGAGGGAGAGCCGGTGCAACCAGTCCTGGACAAGATGCGCGACCTCTACGCGAAGTTGGCGACCGCGGGAATCACCTACCCGGAGCAGACCAAGTGCTTGAAGATGCTCTCGCTGCTGCCAGAATCGTGGCTTCAATTTACTAGCGGATTGAGCCTGCCGCAGAACCAGAGCTTGTGGACGCTCGAGTGGGTGCGGACGAAGATTCTGGAGGAGGACTTCCGTCGCCGCCAACTGAGGGGTGGAGACGACGGCAGCAGCGGCTACGGGATGCAAGGGAGCCGACGTGGCAGAGGACGTGGCTTCGGTGGTGCTGGACACGGTGCAAAGAAAGACGACGACTCCAACGACCAACAAGGAGGTACCGGTTGGGGTCGCGGTGCGAAATCTGGACGTGGGGGCAAGTCGGGTGCTGGTGGCAAAATGAAAGGGAGTTGCTGGTATTGTGAGAAGGAAGGGCACCCCTGGTTTTTGTGCTATAAGAAACCCGATGGATGGACCCCCCAGAATCGTCACCAGGATGGCGGCGCGCAGAGGAACCAGAAAAACGGCGCCAACATGGTCGCTGATTCGTCCGACAACAACCCGAAGGGCAACGGCGGTGCGGAGAAGAAGAAGGAGCGCACCGCGGGCCAATTCTTCCATGTGGGAGACAAGGGGGAGCAAGGAGACGCCTCTGCCAAAGTTGGAGCAGAGCTGCACCCCCTAGACTATTGGGTGTTGGACACAGGCGCTGCTTGGACGATGACGCCGCGCAAGGACCTGCTGGACGAAGTACGAGCTGCACCGATCAATGAAGTGTGCTCCGCCTCTGGACACATGTTGAAGGTGGCTGGTGCGGGACGAGCTGCGTTTAAGGGAGCGGATGGCAAGCCGGTGGTGCTGCACGACGTTCTCTTCGTCCCCGACCTGAAGGCCAACCTTATCTCCCTCCGTAAGCTTGGCAAGGCTGGGGTGAACACCAACACGGATGGGGCACGCACTTATAAGGGGAAGCTGGGCAATCGGGTGCTTTGGGATCTGCACGAGAGCAAGGACGTGTACAGATCTATGTGGCAGCTGCCGGCCCTGGCGTGGCATGGTGGGGGGCAGGCTGGAGAGGGGTCTGCATCCCAGGGGGAGTGCAATGCCGTTGGAGGGGTTGGTGTGAAAGTGTCGGCCAGATCTGGGGAGACAGATTGGGCAACGGCACACCGGCGCTTAGGGCATGTGGCAATGCCTCTGCTGAAGCAGCTGGAGAAAGATGGAGCCGTCAAAGGTTGAAGCTGAACGGACAGCCACCCGATGACAACTGTGAAATCTGTTTGCTTTCAAAGTTCACCCGTTTCCCTTTCCATAGTGTGGCTGGCAGGAGCAAGAAGCCTTTGGAGCTGGTCCACATGGACTTGGTGGGGCCGCTGCCGGTGCAAGGGCACAAGGGGGAGCGGTATTTTCTTACAATTGTGGATGACTGGAGCAGGCTGATGTGGGCGTATCCGCTGAAGCAGAAGGACCACGCCGCCTCCACGATACGGGACGATTGGCTGCCATTCGTGGAGAAGCAGGCGGAGTGTGTAGTGAAGCGGATTAGGACAGACCGGGGTGGTGAGTTCCTTGGAGCTGAAATGACGGCCTGGCTCAAGAAGCAGGGCATCCAGAGAGAGCTGACCACGGCTTATACCCCACAGTCCAATGGTGTAGCAGAACGGGCAAACCGGACCATTCTGGAGACAGCTAGGGCGCTGCTCATAGAATCTGGGCTGAGCAATTCTATGTGGCCTCATGCTGTCCGGCACGCCACTGTCGCTAGGAACAGGGTGCTCACCAAGGTTGGGGATGACTCGTGGGTGCCGTTGGAGAGGTGGCTTGGGAGGAAGCCGCCGGTGGACATGCTGAGGGTGTTCGGTTGCATGGCAGTCGCCCACGTCCCCAAGACCTACCGCAGTAAGTTGGGGGCAAGTGCAATCTGGTGTGTGCATTTGGGGCTGGCTGCTGAGAGCAAGGGATGGCTGCTGTGGGAACCATCCAAGGGTGTGTTGTTTGACAGCAGGGATGTGAAATTCATTGAGGGCATGATGTATGGGAGCTGGGAGAAACAGCCGGAGGCAAGGGTGTCCCAGCAGATGGAGCAGATCACCATGCAGCTGGACCTGACTCCTAGTGTGTGGGAGGAGGGAGAGGAGGCAGCTGCTGGAAATGGTGATGGAGAGAAGGTACAGGAGGCATCTGCTGGTGGAGAAAATGGTGTGGAAACTGGCGGCAGCACTAGTGGAGCTGCTGGACCCGAGGGAGGAGAGAAGCAGCAGGGAAAAACTAAGAAGCCGAAGGGTGTCGTTATGAAGGGATGGGAGACACCCGTCTCCAGGCCAGGACGTACCCGTATGGCTACTAAGAAGCTGACTGCAGGAACTGATGCAGCAGAGCAGCAGCTAGGGACCGAAGAGGCATTGCTGATTCTACCTCATGGCTATGACCCGGATGAGGAGGATGAGCCTGCGTACTGTTTTCTTGCCCCTGCACCAGAGGAACCAGCTAGCATGGAGGAGGCATTAGCTGGACCAGATAGGGACAAGTGGCTGGCTTCTAGGGATGCTGAGTACCAGAGTCTGCTGGAGAATAGGACATGGGATCTGGTGGTGCTGCCTGATGGGAAGAAAGCGATACAATGCAAGTGGGTGCTGAGGATCAAGACCGATGACAAGGGGCAGGTCACCATCTACAAGAGTAGGCTGGTGGCGAAGGGGTTTATGCAGAAGGAGAAGCAGGACTTCAACGAGATCTTTGCTCCTACTGCCAAACCCCCTACCCTCCGTGTCTTGTTGGCAGATGCAGCCGTTAGTGGGAAATTCATCATTCAGATGAATATTTCAACGGCATTCCTGAATGGGATTTTAGAGGATGTGTACATGACGCAGCCGCCTGGGTATGAGGATGGTACAGGCAGGGTGTGCAAGCTCAACAAGTCCATCTACGGCTTGAAGCAGGCGCCACGCTGCTGGTACCAGAAGTTGGCAGCTGTTTTAGAGGAGATGGGATTCAGGACCAGCAGCTGTGATGAGAGCCTCTTTCTCAAGGGCGAGGGGAAGAAGCTGGTGCTGTTTCTGGTCTATGTGGACGACATTCTTCTCTTCAGCAGCAGCATGAAGGAGATCCAGAAAGTGCAGCAGCAACTGATGGAAAACTTCAAGTGCAAGAACCTTGGGGAGGTAAAGTACTACCTCGGGATGCACGTGGAGAGGGATCCAGATCACAGGTGGTTGAAGCTGCACCAGGAGAAGTTCATCAAGGAGCTGGGGGAGAAGTATGGGATTGAGAATGAGCGCAAGGTTGCAACTCCCCTGCCAGCAGAATTCAAGCTTGTGAAGGCTGCAGAGGATGAAGGGGTTGAAGCTGAAGAGCAGCAGCAATTTCAGTCCTTGGTGGGCAGCCTCTTGTACGCAGCAGTTCACACGAGGCCCGACATCTCTTTCTCGGTTGGGCAGCTGGCTAGGGTGGTGCAGAATCCATCAGAGGAGCAGGTGGATGCAGCTGAGCGTGTGGTGAAGTACCTGAACTCTCACCCAAGCATTGGAGTTCAATACTCCGCATCTGCACAGGTGAAGCAGAAAGGGGTGGAGGTGCTGAAAGAGAAGGGGGAGAGGCTTGGAGAAGGCAAGCTATTTCTCACTTGCTTTACCGATGCTACGTGGGCTTCTGAGAAGGAGGATTCCTCATCTGTGGGAGGATACATCTGCGTAGTTGGGGGAGGACCTGTTAGTTGGAGGTCCAAGAAGCAGACGGAGACGGCACTCTCTTCCGTAGAATCAGAGTACATGGCGATGTTCCATGGGGTGAAGGAGGTGATTTGGCTGAGGAGGCTGTTAGAGGAGATTGGCCAGGAGCAGAAAGTTGCTACGCTGCTGTTTTGTGATAGCAAGGGGGCTCTTGGGATGGCCAGAAACGCTGTGCTTCATGGGCTGAACAAGCACATGCGTATCAAGTGGCACTGGCTGCGTAAGGAGGTGAAGAGGGGGACGGTGAATCCAATCTACATCAAGACTCACCAGCAGCCAGCAGACTTTCTCACCAAGAGGCTTGCGGATGAGCCTCATTGGCGTTGTGTGCGCATGAGTGGAATGAGCATGAACTAGCATGGAATGATGGGGATGCAGCCGGCAGGCTGAGGGGAAGTGTGTTGGGTGCAAATTTACATTGCACGACATCCTGCCGTCTGTTTGTACGAGTATGCGTGTGCGAATGCATTTGGGTGTGAATGGAATGTTCGTGTGTTTGTTTGCTTTCGCATTTTTCGCTTGATGCATTTGCAGGTACTCGCGCAATGTGCGCTTCGGCACAACATTGTATGCGCTATGAACAGTGCAAGCAGAAAGGACGAGCTCGCAAAGGAACCCAAGATGGAAGCTTTGCAGTTCGGTTGAGTTGATTGCGCAGATTCAGTTCTATCCAACTCGAAATTGTACTGTTTTGTTTGGTTAACTATAGTGTAGCAGGGAAGGCACTATAGGGGTACAATTTAGGTGAAGGTTGGATGTTGTTTGTCTGTATCTGCATGCTACAAGGCCAGGGAAAACCAGCGGAACCAGCATTTGGCTGGTTGGGCAAAGACAAAACAGGTTCTGTTTTTAGAACCTGAACCTGGTTGTTGTTTTCCCAGGTTGGAAAAACAGAACCAGAGGTTGTTTACCAACCTACCACCTGCTATTTTGTCCAGCCAGGTTGGTTCTGTTGCTTGGAATTATTTGGGATCATCCCTGGTTGTTCCCAGGTTGATTCCCAAGGTCCTTGCTAGCTAGAACTATTTAATCCTTCTCTGTTTGTACCTGAATATAGTAAAATTGATTCAAGCGAATTCCTTCCTCGCTGGAATTTCGTTTCTGCGCTATTCGACGGCGGAATGCTACCCGAGTCAACGCTAGTATGCTAGCACTCTAATGCTAGGCAAACACCGTCTGAGCCATAACTTCGTAATGGCAGAACTTTTCGCGAGGCAACTTGGCTCATTTTAAAGCTCTTGGAGCGAGCTTCGATATAGCGAATTCTCAGCTTAATCCGACCGACGGTCTGCACGGCACGCTGCGCAACGTTCAAGGTACTCTTGCTGTTTTGACTAAGTCCTTCTTGATCCCTTTCTCTACAAACTCGGACCCGAGGATAGGGGCTGGTCTTGTACCAGGCACCCAGGGACCCTTGGAGGTGACCCCGAGGAGAGGTTTTAAGTTTGATTAAGTCATAATAGCTTGAGTTTATTAGGCCCTTACACCAACACGAGTCATCCCCAACCTGGTGAGCACCCTGTTCCTAGCGACAGTGGCGTGCCGGACAGCATGAGGCCACATAGAATTGCTCAGCCCAGATTCTATGAGCAGCGCCCTAGCTGTCTCCAGAATGGTCCGGTTTGCCCGTTCTGCTACACCATTGGACTGTGGGGTATAAGCCGTGGTCAGCTCTCTCTGGATGCCCTGCTTCTTGAGCCAGGCCGTCATTTCAGCTCCAAGGAACTCACCACCCCGGTCTGTCCTAATCCGCTTCACTACACACTCCGCCTGCTTCTCCACGAATGGCAGCCAATCGTCCCGTATCGTGGAGGCGGCGTGGTCCTTCTGCTTCAGCGGATACGCCCACATCAGCCTGCTCCAGTCATCCACAATTGTAAGAAAATACCGCTCCCCCTTGTGCCCTTGCACCGGCAGCGGCCCCACCAAGTCCATGTGGACCAGCTCCAAAGGCTTCTTGCTCCTGCCAGCCACACTATGGAAAGGGAAACGGGTGAACTTTGAAAGCAAACAGATTTCACAGTTGTCATCGGGTGGCTGTCCGTTCAGCTTCAGACCCTTAACGGCTCCATCCTTCTCCAGCTGCTTCAGCAAAGGCATTGCCACATGCCCTAAGCGCCGGTGTGCCGTTGCCCAATCTGTCTCCCCAGATCTGGCCGACACTTTCACACCAACCCCTCCAACGGCATTGCACTCCCCCTGGGATGCAGACCCCTCTCCAGCCTGCCCCCCACCATGCCACGCCAGGGCCGGCAGCTGCCACATAGATCTGTACACGTCCTTGCTCTCGTGCAGATCCCAAAGCACCCGATTGCCCAGCTTCCCCTTATAAGTGCGTGCCCCATCCGTGTTGGTGTTCACCCCAGCCTTGCCAAGCTTACGGAGGGAGATAAGGTTGGCCTTCAGGTCGGGGACGAAGAGAACGTCGTGCAGCACCACCGGCTTGCCATCCGCTCCCTTAAACGCAGCTCGTCCCGCACCAGCCACCTTCAACATGTGTCCAGAGGCGGAGCACACTTCATTGATCGGTGCAGCTCGTACTTCGTCCAGCAGGTCCTTGCGCGGCGTCATCGTCCAAGCAGCGCCTGTGTCCAACACCCAATAGTCTAGGGGGTGCAGCTCTGCTCCAACTTTGGCAGAGGCGTCTCCTTGCTCCCCCTTGTCTCCTACATGGAAGAATTGGCCCGCGGTGCGCTCCTTCTTCTTCTCCGCACCGCCGTTGCCCTTCGGGTTGTTGTCGGACGAATCAGCGACCATGTTGGCGCCGTTTTTCTGGTTCCTCCGCGCGCCGCCATCCTGGTGACGATTCTGGGGGGTCCATCCATCGGGTTTCTTATAGCACAAAAACCAGGGGTGCCCTTCCTTCTCACAATACCAGCAACTCCCTTTCATTTTGCCACCAGCACCCGACTTGCCCCCACGTCCAGATTTCGCACCGCGACCCCAACCGGTACCTCCTTGTTGGTCGTTGGAGTCGTCGTCTTTCTTTGCACCGCGTCCAGCACCACCAAAGCCACGTCCTCTGCCACGTCGGCTCCCTTGCATCCCGTAGCCGCTGCTGCCGTCGTCTCCACCCCTCAGTTGGCGGCGACGGAAGTCCTCCTCCAGAATCTTCGTCCGCACCCACTCGAGCGTCCACAAGCTCTGGTTCTGCGGCAGGCTCAATCCGCTCGTAAATTGAAGCCACGATTCCGGCAGCAGCGAGAGCATCTTCAAGCACTTGGTCTGCTCCGGGTAGGTGATTCCCGCGGTCGCCAACTTCGCGTAGAGGTCGCGCATCTTGTCCAGGACTGGTTGCACCGGCTCTCCCTCGCTCAGGCGCAACGCGGACAGCTCCCTCTCCAGCATCAACGTTGCGACAACGGAGGTCGGGGCGTGCAGCTCCTTCAACACGGTCCACGCCTTCGGACCGCAGTCAACCTCCGGCAGCAGGTGCATGACGTGGTGACGCTGGTTCAGCTCCAAACTCTGCGACATCAAATAGTAGCCAGCCGAGGAGCGCTCGTCCCAATCTTCCTGCAGCGTGGGGTCACTCGGTCTAGGCTCCTCCCCAATCATTAGTTTCAGCAAACCGATCTGACGGAAATATAATTGCATTTTCCAGGCCCAATCATCATAGCCCTCACCATTGAACTTTTCGACGGTGAAATTCTTCAGCACCTCCTTGACAAGCGAGCCCTGGTTTGTTCGCGCTCCCCTTGGCGCTGAAAGACCAGAATCTTGGCTGCCGCTACGATCTTGGGCTGAAGATTCACCAGCTCCCGCCGAGGTGTTGCCCGCCATAGCTACCTATAACGAGGATCACTATAACGCAGCTCTGATACCAGCTTGTTGGTGTAAGGGCCTAATAAACTCAAGCTATTAGGACTTAATCAAACTTAAAACCTCTCCTCGGGGTCACCTCCAAGGGTCCCTGGGTGCCTGGTACAAGACCAGCCCCTATCCTCGGGTCCGAGTTTGTAGAGAGAGGGATCAAGAAGGACTTAGTCAAAACAGCAAGAGTACCTTGAACGTCGCGCAGCGTGCCGTGCAGACCGTCGGTCGGATTAAGCTGAGAATTCGCTATATCGAAGCTCGCTCCAAGAGCTTTAAAATGAGCCAAGTTGCCTCGCGAAAAGTTCTGCCATTACTAAGTTATGGCTCGGACGGTGTTTGCCTAGCATTAGAGTGCTAGCGTACTAGCGTTGACTCGGGTAGCATTCCGCCAACGAATAGCGCAGAAACGAAATTCCAGCGAGGAAGGAATTCACATGAATCAATTTGACTATATTCAGGTACAAACAGAGAAGGATTAAATAGTTCTAGCTAGCAAGGACCTTGGGAATCAACCTGGGAACAACCAGGGATGATCCCAAATAATTCCAAGCAACAGAACCAACCTGGCTGGACAAAATAGCAGGTGGTAGGTTGGTAAACAACCTCTGGTTCTGTTTTTCCAATCTGGGAAAACAACAACCAGGTTCATGTTCTAAAAACAGAACCTGTTTTTGTCTTTGCCCAACCAGCCAAATGCTGGTTCCGCTGGTTTCCCCTGGCCTTGTAGCATGCAGATACAGACAAAGAACATCCAACCTTCACCTAAATTGTACCCCTATAGTGCCTTCCCTGCTACACTATAGTTAACCAAACAAAACAGTACAATTCCGAGTTGGATAGAACTGAATCTGCGCAATCAACTCAACCGAACTGCAAAGCTTCCATCTTGGGTTCCTTTGCGAGCTCGTCCTTCCTGCTTGCACTGTTCATAGCGCATACAATGTTGTGCCAAAGCGCACATTGCGCGAGTACCTGCAAATGCATCAAGCGAAAAATGCGAAAGCAAACAAACACACGAACACACCATTCACACACAAATGCATTCGCACACGCATACTCGTACAAACAGACGGCAGGATGTCGTGCAATGTGCATTTGCACCCAACAAAACAACCTCTGGTTCTGTTTTTCCAACCTGGGAAAACAACAACCAGGTTCAGGTTCTAAAAACAGAACCTGTTTTTGTCTTTGCCCAACCAGCCAAATGCTGGTTCCGCTGGTTTCCCCTGGCCTTGTAGCATGCAGATACAGACAAACAACATCCAACCTTCACCTAAATTGTACCCCTATAGTGCCTTCCCTGCTACACTATAGTTAACCAAACAAAACAGTACAATTCCGAGTTGGATAGAACTAAATCTGCGCAATCAACTCAACCGAACTGCAAAGCTTCCATCTTGGGTTCCTTTGCGAGCTCGTCCTTCCTGCTTGCACTGTTCATAGCGCATACAATGTTGTGCCAAAGCGCACATTGCGCGAGTACCTGCAAATGCATCAAGCGAAAAATGCGAAAGCAAACAAACACACGAACACACCATTCACACGCAAATGCATTCGCACACGCATACTCGTACAAACAGACGGCAGGATGTCGTGCAATGTGCATTTGCACCCAACAAACCGGACGATCACGAGCGGCTACGTTTTTGTCTTCGGAGGAGCCGTAGTCTCTTGGTCGAGCCAGCGCATCAAGTGCGCGACGCTCTCGTCGACCAAATCAGAGTACGTTGCGGCCACTAAAGCCGGCAAGGAGGCTCGCCGTCTGCGCTTCCTCCTTGCAGAGTTCCGTCTGCTCGACGCTAGAAAGCCGACTATTCGGCACGTGGACAACCACTCGGCGATCACTACCGCAGAGGGCTTGGGGCTGAAAGGCAACCTCAAGCACATGGAGCGACGCTACGCATGGCTGCAGCAAATGGTTAAGCACGGGAAGATTGCTCTGCAATACATCTCGAGCTCCGAGTAGGTGGCAGATTTTCTAACGAAGGCGCTGCATTTTCCGGCTTTCAACCGGTGCTCCGTCGCAATCGGCCAAGTGCGTCTGGCCGACGTGGGCGACGAGGATGAGGAGGCGCAACAGTGGGTGCCGTGCCCTTCTGCACGGCTGGTGCAGTGACATGTGTGCTAAGTGCTGGGTGCATGCAGATGGAACTTTCTCCTTGTGTTTTATCCCTTGGGGTTCTATGTAGACCTAGTGTGTGGGGTGTCCACGCATGAGCGAGGCAGGGGAGTGTCGACGAGAAAGGTCCCGCCGTCGCTTGGTGCAGCCGATCTCACCGTCGACAAGAAGTTCGCGACGGGTTGGTCGAAGAAGTGGGCTTCTGCAGTTCGACGTAAGTTGCGGTCGAGCAAATTCTGCTTGACGGAATCTGGTCAACGAGCTTTGCGCGACGAGCTCTGGTCGACGATCTCTGCCCGACAATCTCCTATCGAAGAGCGCTGTTCAAAGAAGAATTCTGGTCGAGAAGCTCTGCTCGGTGAACTCTGTTCGACCGATTGGAGTTGAGCTGATCGACCGAAGTTTGTAGAGTTGTGCGAGACTCTGCGAAGGCGTGCGAACTTTCGCCCAGGAGATTTTGGCGAAGTTCTACCTGCGGAACGGCATCACGTGGTCGACGGTGCGCACCTGGCGAAACCGACGAAAGGTTTTATACCTGGCACCTGCGCAATGTGCCTGACGGTGAAACCGTTAACTTGCACCTACTTGGTAATCACCTGCGACTGCAGTGCTGGCAGACCGCGCGCAGTGCAATGGTCGACTTGGGGAGTCGACCAGACCTTCTGGTCGACCTGGTAAGTCGACCAGCCGTTCTGGTCGACCAGGAGTGACGTCGACTTGGAGCTGGTCGACCAGGGAGGTCGACTGGAGGTGGCCGTCGACTTAGGAGGTCGACCGACACGTACCAGAGGGAGTGGTCGACCTGGGAGGTCGACCGGAAGTGGTCGTCGACCTGGGTGGTCGACGGGCACGCACTGGAGCCTCTGGTCGACCTGGTTGCCCGGTCGACCAAGTTACCTGGGTGACGAGGTGCTGCGAAGGCTTGCGAAGGTCGCCCAGGTGGTTTTTGGCGAGGACGACCTCGGTGATGGTATCCCGAGGTCGACGTGGTGCATCAGAAGCAGTCGTCAGCACGAAGTTGATGTGGTGTGTGCGTTGTGCAGGTGACGAGGCACTGCACGCCAATCGTCTGCGAGCACCTGCGAAGTAGGTGCGCTGCTGTCCTGCGGGAGCAACGTTGGCGCGCCGTCAACCTGCGACGTTGGCACGCCGTCGACCTGCTTGCATGCTAGCTCTGATGTAGTCTTGCCTTGCCAACTTCTTTGTATCATTGTTGTGAACTGTCTCTAGTGAAACTCTTGCCAAATTGCCTTGTGAACTAGCAAGCAGTGTGTGCACTAGGAAAACGACTAAGGACCAACGAACGCAAAGATCACACGAGCACATGTGCCTAGCCCGTAGTCTAGCTCCCGTTACTAGAGTTATCTCCGCATGGTGCGGTGAGCGTGGACGGCACAACGACTTACCTTTCAGTCTAGTCGACTTAGTAGGCACCTTACCTAAGTTGTTCGTAGGCCGGCAGCTGTGCGATAGTCACTATGGTAGGAGCCGTAGGTGACACGGGGGTGGTGGACACCCTGGAGGCACGGCTGGAAAACGCGAGGAGGAAGCACGAGGCCAACGAGTATGGCGACCTGCCGTGGGCGGTCGTCGAGGCTGGCATCCGTTCCTTGTGGGCGACGGAGCACCCTTCTCGGCCTGCTTCTCCTCGACCGGTGAACACCGAGGGCGACGTCGACGTGGGTGTCAACGCCGGAGGCGACCAAGTCGGCAGCAGTGCGGGAGGCATGTCGTCGAGGCAGCGTGGTGTGATTCACGCCGACGAAGTCGGCGGCGTTCAGACGCGAGGAATGCGGTCGTCGGCGGCTGCAGGGTCCTCGCAGGGCGACGTCGGAGGTCGACGGAGTGGGTCCGTGCCGATGTCGGCAACCCAGGTGACAGCAGGCGGGATTGCACCGAGCTACGGCTACTTCAAGTTTACGCCGGATAGGATCTCGGTGACTCCCCTACTGGTCGGCCGACCCGACATTCTCACCTGGAAGGAAGCTATTGAGCCCCAGCTGGAGATGGCCGGGCTCATCAACTTTGCTCGTGGTACCGTGGCGACGCCGAGCGACCCCGACTTGCGTGCGGAGTTTCGCGCCGTGCAGCTGCTGACCTTCACGGTCATCTCGCGGTGCTGCTCGCCGGGCGTGCAAATCGCCCTGAAGTCGTGCAGGGAGCATGTCGACGCCGGCCACCGGGCGTGGCACTTCATCGAGTCGACCTACCAAGTCACCGACGACTTGTTCATCGCTCAGCTTGAAGGGCAGCTGACGCACCTGCGTATGGGCGACCAGGAGACCGCGACGGACTACTGCAACCGAGCTCGGCGGATTCTTGCCACCATCAGGATGGCCGGTGCGGAGTACTCGACGGCGTCGTACATCACCCATGTCATGCAGGGACTTCCGAGCAGCTACAACCTGCTGAAGCGGCTGTCAATGGCGCCGAGCACGAGGGCGACACTTAACGAGGATACGTTGACCTCGTACATCCTGCAGGACGAGGCGATGCAGGAGGCCGAGCGATCCCAAGAGCTCTTGGCGCAGGTGAACTACGTCGCCCCGGCGAAGCAAGGAGGCCGACCGGGGCAGCGCGGACAGTCTGGCGGCGGTGGTAGCGGTGGCTCGAAGTCGACCAAGGAAGTCGACAAGAAGAAGTCGACCAAGGACAACGGCCGAGGAGGAGGAAGTCGACGTCGGGAGTGCTGGCTGTGCGGCGACCCCGACCACCTCTCCTTCGAGTGCCCCGACCGCAGTGACTCGGACGACGACGACAAGGGAGGCCGCGGGAGGTCTGGCAGTCGTCGACCTCGTCGAGGAGGAAGTCAGCCGCGCAAGGAGAAGCAGTCGACCAAGTCGTCGACCTCGGCGAAGGACGCCGACTCCTCTGCTGGCGGAAAGGGGAGCAACGACAAGTCGGCGTCGTGCTCCCTGGTCGGCGTCGTGGAGCCGACCGTCTCACTGGCGCCGGAGGCCGGTGAGGATTTCCAGGCGATGGCAGCAGCAGTGCAAGCGAACCCGGCGGTGGTCTTGCTGGACAGCGGCTGCTCCCACCACCTGATGGGGGCCAAGGACGCCTTCGTCGACCTGGGGCCGAGCGGCGACGTGAAGCACGTGCGTGGCTTCAATGGGGCGCTGCAAGACGTCCAGGGCCGGGGCACGGTTGCGCTGCAAGGCGAGGCCGGAAAGCAGGTTCTCATCCCCGACGTGCTGTACGTCCCGGGTGTGCGGGCCAACCTGTTGTCGTCTGGCCAGTTGAAGGAGCACGGCGTGAAGTTTCAGGAGGACGGCGACGGGATGCTGCTCGTTTCGGCAGCAGGAGAGGTGCTTGGTCGGGCGACGTACTCCGGGCGAGTCCTTTGCACCGACCTGCGTCCCTGCTCAACGAGGTCGACGTCGCCCATGCCGGATGTCGTGGCCCTGCGGGCCATCGCCTCCAAGACGAAGTCGACGCCGGACAGGATGCATGCTCGGCTTGCGCACGTCGGCATGGACACCATCAGGAGCTCGGCGAAGAACGAGGTCGCCATTGGGCTGGACCTCAAGTCGGCGACGGGCGCCGACCCACCGTGTGTCTCGTGCGTCGGCGGGAAGCTGGCGCGGCACACCTTCCCCGACCAAGGCTCCGACGCCGCCGACGTGCTAGCCGTCGTCCACATCGACTTGTGTGGGCCGTTCCGCGTGGCTGCCAAGGACGGTAGCCTGTACTTCTTGCTGCTGAAGGACCGCAAGACCCGCTTCGTGTGGGTGAGGCCGGTTGCCAAGAAGTCGGATGTGCTGCTGGAGTTCCAGAAGTGGCTGGTGCTGGTGGAGAGGCAGACGAAGAAGTCGGTGCTGATGCTGCGCTCGGACCGCGGCGGGGAGTTCCTCGGGAAGACGTTCACCGACTTCGTGGACGGCAAGGGGATCGTCCACGACTTGACCTGCCCGTACACCCCGCAGCAGAACGGCATGGCGGAGAGGGAGATGCGGACGGTGGTGGAGTCGGTGCGGACGATGCTGCTGCACATGGGCGTGCAGCACCACTGGTGGCACCTCGCTCTGCGGCAGGCCGTCTGGATCCGCAACTGCCTAGAGCGGTCGGCGACGCCGGGGACGACGCCATACCAGCTGCTGACCGGGACGAAGCCCGACTTGTCGCTGGCGCGCGTGTGGGGCTGCATGGCGCAGTTCCTCGTCCCCGAGCAGCAGCGGGGTGGCAAGCTGAAGCCGAAGGCCAAGTGGGGCCTTCATCTCGGCGTGTCGGAGGCGAGCAAGGGCTGGGAGCTCCTCGACATTGCCGCCAACCGGGTGGTCACTGTTGGGTGCAAATGCACATTGCACGACATCCTGCCGTCTGTTTGTACGAGTATGCGTGTGCGAATGCATTTGCGTGTGAATGGTGTGTTCGTGTGTTTGTTTGCTTTCGCATTTTTCGCTTGATGCATTTGCAGGTACTCGCGCAATGTGCGCTTCGGCACAACATTGTATGCGCTATGAACAGTGCAAGCAGAAAGGACGAGCTTGCAAAGGAACCCAAGATGGAAGCTTTGCAGTTCGGTTGAGTTGATTGCGCAGATTCAGTTCTATCCAACTCGGAATTGTACTGTTTTGTTTGGTTAACTATAGTGTAGCAGGGAAGGCACTATAGGGGTACAATTTAGGTGAAGGTTGGATGTTGTTTGTCTGTATCTGCATGCTACAAGGCCAGGGGAAACCAGCGGAACCAGCATTTGGCTGGTTAGGCAAAGACAAAACAGGTTCTGTTTTTAGAACCTGAACCTGGTTGTTGTTTTCCCAGGTTGGAAAAACAGAACCAGAGGTTGTTTACCAACCTACCACCTGCTATTTTGTCCAGCCAGGTTGGTTCTGTTGCTTGGAATTATTTGGGATCATCCCTGGTTGTTCCCAGGTTGATTCCCAAGGTCCTTGCTAGCTATAACTATTTAATCCTTCTCTGTTTGTACCTGAATATAGTCAAATTGATTCAAGCGAATTCCTTCCTCGCTGGAATTTCGTTTCTGCGCTATTCGACGGCGGAATGCTACCCGAGTCAACGCTAGTATGCTAGCACTCCAACGCTAGGCAAACGCTGTCCGAGCCATAACTTAGTAATGGCAGAACTTTTCGCGAGGCAACTTGGCTCATTTTAAAGCTCTTGGAGCGAGCTTCGATATAGCGAATTCTCAGCTTAATCCGATCGACGGTCTGCACGGCACGCTGCGCGACGTTCAAGGTACTCTTGCTGTTTTGACTAAGTCCTTCTTGATCCCTCTCTCTACAAACTCGGACCCGAGGATAGGGGCTGGTCTTGTACCAGGCACCCAGGGACCCTTGGAGGTGACCCCGAGGAGAGGTTTTAAGTTTGATTAAGTCCTAATAGCTTGAGTTTATTAGGCCCTTACACCAACAAGCTGGTATCAGAGCCGCGTTATAGTGATCCTCGTTATAGGTAGCTATGGCGGGCAACACCTCGGCGGGAGCTGGTGAATCTTCAGCCCAAGATCGTAGCGGCAGCCAAGATTCTGGTCTTTCAGCGCCAAGGGGAGCGCGAACAAACCAGGGCTCGCTTGTCAAGGAGGTGCTGAAGAATTTCACCGTCGAGAAGTTCAATGGTGAGGGCTATGATGATTGGGCCTGGAAAATGCAATTATATTTCCGTCAGATCAGTTTGCTGAAACTAATGATTGGGGAGGAGCCTAGACCGAGTGACCCCACGCTGCAGGAAGATTGGGACGAGCGCTCCTCGGCTGGCTACTATTTGATGTCGCAGAGTTTGGAGCTGAACCAGCGTCACCACGTTATGCACCTGCTGCCGGAGGTTGAATGCGGTCCGAAGGCGTGGACCGTGTTGAAGGAGCTGCACGCCCCGACCTCCGTTGTCGCAACGTTGATGCTGGAGAGGGAGCTGTCCGCGTTGCGCCTGAGCGAGGGAGAGCCGGTGCAACCAGTCCTGGACAAGATGCGCGACCTCTACGCGAAGTTGGCGACCGCGGGAATCACCTACCCGGAGCAGACCAAGTGCTTGAAGATGCTCTCGCTGCTGCCAGAATCGTGGCTTCAATTTACGAGCGGATTGAGCCTGCCGCAGAACCAGAGCTTGTGGACGCTCGAGTGGGTGCGGACGAAGATTCTGGAGGAGGACTTCCGTCGCCGCCAACTGAGGGGTGGAGACGACGGCAGCAGCGGCTACGGGATGCAAGGGAGCCGACGTGGCAGAGGACGTGGCTTCGGTGGTGCTGGACGCGGTGCAAAGAAAGACGACGACTCCAACGACCAACAAGGAGGTACCGGTTGGGGTCGCGGTGCGAAATCTGGACGTGGGGGCAAGTCGGGTGCTGGTGGCAAAATGAAAGGGAGTTGCTGGTATTGTGAGAAGGAAGGGCACCCCTGGTTTTTGTGCTATAAGAAACCCGATGGATGGACCCCCCAGAATCGTCACCAGGATGGCGGCGCGCGGAGGAACCAGAAAAACGGCGCCAACATGGTCGCTGATTCGTCCGACAACAACCCGAAGGGCAACGGCGGTGCGGAGAAGAAGAAGGAGCGCACCGCGGGCCAATTCTTCCATGTGGGAGACAAGGGGGAGCAAGGAGACGCCTCTGCCAAAGTTGGAGCAGAGCTGCACCCCCTAGACTATTGGGTGTTGGACACAGGCGCTGCTTGGACGAT
The DNA here is from genome assembly GCA_947470075.1 of Closterium sp. Yama58-4. Classification (NCBI taxonomy): domain Eukaryota; kingdom Viridiplantae; phylum Streptophyta; class Zygnematophyceae; order Desmidiales; family Closteriaceae; genus Closterium; species Closterium sp. Yama58-4. The sequence goes on from CANIUD010000595.1 coordinate 53,007, forward strand.
GACGCCGCGCAAGGACCTGCTGGACGAAGTACGAGCTGCACCGATCAATGAAGTGTGCTCCGCCTCTGGACACATGTTGAAGGTGGCTGGTGCGGGACGAGCTGCGTTTAAGGGAGCGGATGGCAAGCCGGTGGTGCTGCACGACGTTCTCTTCGTCCCCGACCTGAAGGCCAACCTTATCTCCCTCCGTAAGCTTGGCAAGGCTGGGGTGAACACCAACACGGATGGGGCACGCACTTATAAGGGGAAGCTGGGCAATCGGGTGCTTTGGGATCTGCACGAGAGCAAGGACGTGTACAGATCTATGTGGCAGCTGCCGGCCCTGGCGTGGCATGGTGGGGGGCAGGCTGGAGAGGGGTCTGCATCCCAGGGGGAGTGCAATGCCGTTGGAGGGGTTGGTGTGAAAGTGTCGGCCAGATCTGGGGAGACAGATTGGGCAACGGCACACCGGCGCTTAGGGCATGTGGCAATGCCTTTGCTGAAGCAGCTGGAGAAGGATGGAGCCGTTAAGGGTCTGAAGCTGAACGGACAGCCACCCGATGACAACTGTGAAATCTGTTTGCTTTCAAAGTTCACCCGTTTCCCTTTCCATAGTGTGGCTGGCAGGAGCAAGAAGCCTTTGGAGCTGGTCCACATGGACTTGGTGGGGCCGCTGCCGGTGCAAGGGCACAAGGGGGAGCGGTATTTTTTTACAATTGTGGATGACTGGAGCAGGCTGATGTGGGCGTATCCGCTGAAGCAGAAGGACCACGCCGCCTCCACGATACGGGACGATTGGCTGCCATTCGTGGAGAAGCAGGCGGAGTGTGTAGTGAAGCGGATTAGGACAGACCGGGGTGGTGAGTTCCTTGGAGCTGAAATGACGGCCTGGCTCAAGAAGCAGGGCATCCAGAGAGAGCTGACCACGGCTTATACCCCACAGTCCAATGGTGTAGCAGAACGGGCAAACCGGACCATTCTGGAGACAGCTAGGGCGCTGCTCATAGAATCTGGGCTGAGCAATTCTATGTGGCCTCATGCTGTCCGGCACGCCACTGTCGCTAGGAACAGGGTGCTCACCAAGGTTGGGGATGACTCGTGGGTGCCGTTGGAGAGGTGGCTTGGGAGGAAGCCGCCGGTGGACATGCTGAGGGTGTTCGGTTGCATGGCAGTCGCCCACGTCCCCAAGACCTACCGCAGTAAGTTGGGGGCGAGTGCAATCTGGTGTGTGCATTTGGGGCTGGCTGCTGAGAGCAAGGGATGGCTGCTGTGGGAACCATCCAAGGGTGTGTTGTTTGACAGCAGGGATGTGAAATTCATTGAGGGCATGATGTATGGGAGCTGGGAGAAACAGCCGGAGGCAAGGGTATCCCAGCAGATGGAGCAGATCACCATGCAGCTGGACCTGACTCCTAGTGTGTGGGAGGAGGGAGAGGAGGCAGCTGCTGGAAATGGTGATGGAGAGAAGGTACAGGAGGCATCTGCTGGTGGAGAAAATGGTGTGGAAACTGGCGGCAGCACTAGTGGAGCTGCTGGACCCGAGGGAGGAGAGAAGCAGCAGGGAAAAACTAAGAAGCCGAAGGGTGTCGTTATGAAGGGATGGGAGACACCCGTCTCCAGGCCAGGACGTACCCGTATGGCTACTAAGAAGCTGACTGCAGGAACTGATGCAGCAGAGCAGCAGCTAGGGACCGAAGAGGCATTGCTGATTCTACCTCATGGCTATGACCCGGATGAGGAGGATGAGCCTGCGTACTGTTTTCTTGCCCCTGCACCAGAGGAACCAGCTAGCATGGAGGAGGCATTAGCTGGACCAGATAGGGACAAGTGGCTGGCTTCTAGGGATGCTGAGTACCAGAGTCTGCTGGAGAATAGGACATGGGATCTGGTGGTGCTGCCTGATGGGAAGAAAGCGATACAATGCAAGTGGGTTGTTGGTGTAAGGGCCTAATAAACTCAAGCTATTAGGACTTAATCAAACTTAAAACCTCTCCTCGGGGTCACCTCCAAGGGTCCCTGGGTGCCTGGTACAAGACCAGCCCCTATCCTCGGGTCCGAGTTTGTAGAGAGAGGGATCAAGAAGGACTTAGTCAAAACAGCAAGAGTACCTTGAACGTCGCGCAGCGTGCCGTGCAGACCGTCGGTCGGATTAAGCTGAGAATTCGCTATATCGAAGCTCGCTCCAAGAGCTTTAAAATGAGCCAAGTTGCCTCGCGAAAAGTTCTGCCATTACTAAGTTATGGCTCGGACAGCGTTTGCCTAGCGTTGGAGTGCTAGCATACTAGCGTTGACTCGGGTAGCATTCCGCCGTCGAATAGCGCAGAAACGAAATTCCAGCGAGGAAGGAATTCGCTTGAATCAATTTGACTATATTCAGGTACAAACAGAGAAGGATTAAATAGTTCTAGCTAGCAAGGACCTTGGGAATCAACCTGGGAACAACCAGGGATGATCCCAAATAATTCCAAGCAACAGAACCAACCTGGCTGGACAAAATAGCAGGTGGTAGGTTGGTAAACAACCTCTGGTTCTGTTTTTCCAACCTGGGAAAACAACAACCAGGTTCAGGTTCTAAAAACAGAACCTGTTTTGTCTTTGCCCAACCAGCCAAATGCTGGTTCCGCTGGTTTCCCCTGGCCTTGTAGCATGCAGATACAGACAAACAACATCCAACCTTCACCTAAATTGTACCCCTATAGTGCCTTCCCTGCTACACTATAGTTAACCAAACAAAACAGTACAATTTCGAGTTGGATAGAACTGAATCTGCGCAATCAACTCAACCGAACTGCAAAGCTTCCATCTTGGGTTCCTTTGCGAGCTCGTCCTTTCTGCTTGCACTGTTCATAGCGCGTACAATGTTGTGCCGAAGCGCACATTGCGCGAGTACCTGCAAATGCATCAAGCGAAAAATGCGAAAGCAAACAAACACACGAACACACCATTCACACGCAAATGCATTCGCACACGCATACTCGTACAAACAGACGGCAGGATGTCGTGCAATGTGCATTTGCACCCAACACACTCCCCCTCAGCCTGCCGGCTGCATCCCCGTCATTCCATGCTAGTTCATGCTCATTCCACTCATGCGCACACAACGCCAATGAGGCTCATCCGCAAGCCTCTTGGTGAGAAAGTCTGCTGGCTGCTGGTGAGTCTTGATGTAGATCGGATTCACCGTCCCCCTCTTCACCTCCTTACGCAGCCAGTGCCACTTGATACGCATGTGCTTGTTCAGCCCATGAAGCACAGCGTTTCTGGCCATCCCAAGAGCCCCCTTGCTATCACAAAACAGCGGCGTAGCAACTTTCTGCTCCTGGCCAATCTCCTCTAACAGCCTCCTCAGCCAAATCACCTCCTTCACCCCATGGAACATCGCCATGTACTCTGATTCTACGGAAGAGAGTGCCGTCTCCGTCTGCTTCTTGGACCTCCAACTAACAGGTCCTCCCCCAACTACGCAGATGTATCCTCCCACAGATGAGGAATCCTCCTTCTCAGAAGCCCACGTAGCATCGGTAAAGCAAGTGAGAAATAGCTTGCCTTCTCCAAGCCTCTCCCCCTTCTCTTTCAGCACCTCCACCCCTTTCTGCTTCACCTGTGCAGATGCGGAGTATTGAACTCCAATGCTTGGGTGAGAGTTCAGGTACTTCACCACACGCTCAGCTGCATCCACCTGCTCCTCTGATGGATTCTGCACCACCCTAGCCAGCTGCCCAACCGAGAAAGAGATGTCGGGCCTCGTGTGAACTGCTGCGTACAAGAGGCTGCCCACCAAGGACTGAAATTGCTGCTGCTCTTCAGCTTCAACCCCTTCATCCTCTGCAGCCTTCACAAGCTTGAATTCTGCTGGCAGGGGAGTTGCAACCTTGCGCTCATTCTCAATCCCATACTTCTCCCCCAGCTCCTTGATGAACTTCTCCTGGTGCAGCTTCAACCACCTGTGATCTGGATCCCTCTCCACGTGCATCCCGAGGTAGTACTTTACCTCCCCAAGGTTCTTGCACTTGAAGTTTTCCATCAGTTGCTGCTGCACTTTCTGGATCTCCTTCATGCTGCTGCTGAAGAGAAGAATGTCGTCCACATAGACCAGAAACAGCACCAGCTTCTCCCCCTCGCCCTTGAGAAAGAGGCTCTCATCACAGCTGCTGGTCCTGAATCCCATCTCCTCTAAAACAGCTGCCAACTTCTGGTACCAGCAGCGTGGCGCCTGCTTCAAGCCGTAGATGGACTTGTTGAGCTTGCACACCCTGCCCGTACCATCCTCATACCCAGGCGGCTGCGTCATGTACACATCCTCCTCTAAAATCCCATTCAGGAATGCCGTTGAAATATCCATCTGAATGATGAATTTCCCACTAACAGCTGCATCTGCCAACAAGACACGGAGGGTAGGGGGTTTGGCAGTGGGAGCAAAGATCTCGTTGAAGTCCTGCTTCTCCTTCTGCATAAACCCCTTCGCCACCAGCCTACTCTTGTAGATGGTGACCTGCCCCTTGTCATCGGTCTTGATCCTCAGCACCCACTTGCATTGTATCGCTTTCTTCCCATCAGGCAGCACCACCAGATCCCATGTCCTATTCTCCAGCAGACTCTGGTACTCAGCATCCCTAGAAGCCAGCCACTTGTCCCTATCTGGTCCAGCTAATGCCTCCTCCATGCTAGCTGGTTCCTCTGGTGCAGGGGCAAGAAAACAGTACGCAGGCTCATCCTCCTCATCCGGGTCATAGCCATGAGGTAGAATCAGCAATGCCTCTTCGGTCCCTAGCTGCTGCTCTGCTGCATCAGTTCCTGCAGTCAGCTTCTTAGTAGCCATACGGGTACGTCCTGGCCTGGAGACGGGTGTCTCCCATCCCTTCATAACGACACCCTTCGGCTTCTTAGTTTTTCCCTGCTGCTTCTCTCCTCCCTCGGGTCCAGCAGCTCCACTAGTGCTGCCGCCAGTTTCCACACCATTTTCTCCACCAGCAGATGCCTCCTGTACCTTCTCTCCATCACCATTTCCAGCAGCTGCCTCCTCTCCCTCCTCCCACACACTAGGAGTCAGGTCCAGCTGCATGGTGATCTGCTCCATCTGCTGGGACACCCTTGCCTCCGGCTGTTTCTCCCAGCTCCCATACATCATGCCCTCAATGAATTTCACATCCCTGCTGTCAAACAACACACCCTTGGATGGTTCCCACAGCAGCCATCCCTTGCTCTCAGCAGCCAGCCCCAAATGCACACACCAGATTGCACTCGCCCCCAACTTACTGCGGTAGGTCTTGGGGACGTGGGCGACTGCCATGCAACCGAACACCCTCAGCATGTCCACCGGCGGCTTCCTCCCAAGCCACCTCTCCAACGGCACCCACGAGTCATCCCCAACCTTGGTGAGCACCCTGTTCCTAGCGACAGTGGCGTGCCGGACAGCATGAGGCCACATAGAATTGCTCAGCCCAGATTCTATGAGCAGCGCCCTAGCTGTCTCCAGAATGGTCCGGTTTGCCCGTTCTGCTACACCATTGGACTGTGGGGTATAAGCCGTGGTCAGCTCTCTCTGGATGCCCTGCTTCTTGAGCCAGGCCGTCATTTCAGCTCCAAGGAACTCACCACCCCGGTCTGTCCTAATCCGCTTCACTACACACTCCGCCTGCTTCTCCACGAATGGCAGCCAATCGTCCCGTATCGTGGAGGCGGCGTGGTCCTTCTGCTTCAGCGGATACGCCCACATCAGCCTGCTCCAGTCATCCACAATTGTAAGAAAATACCGCTCCCCCTTGTGCCCTTGCACCGGCAGCGGCCCCACCAAGTCCATGTGGACCAGCTCCAAAGGCTTCTTGCTCCTGCCAGCCACACTATGGAAAGGGAAACGGGTGAACTTTGAAAGCAAACAGATTTCACAGTTGTCATCGGGTGGCTGTCCGTTCAGCTTCAGACCCTTAACGGCTCCATCCTTCTCCAGCTGCTTCAGCAAAGGCATTGCCACATGCCCTAAGCGCCGGTGTGCCGTTGCCCAATCTGTCTCCCCAGATCTGGCCGACACTTTCACACCAACCCCTCCAACGGCATTGCACTCCCCCTGGGATGCAGACCCCTCTCCAGCCTGCCCCCCACCATGCCACGCCAGGGCCGGCAGCTGCCACATAGATCTGTACACGTCCTTGCTCTCGTGCAGATCCCAAAGCACCCGATTGCCCAGCTTCCCCTTATAAGTGCGTGCCCCATCCGTGTTGGTGTTCACCCCAGCCTTGCCAAGCTTACGGAGGGAGATAAGGTTGGCCTTCAGGTCGGGGACGAAGAGAACGTCGTGCAGCACCACCGGCTTGCCATCCGCTCCCTTAAACGCAGCTCGTCCCGCACCAGCCACCTTCAACATGTGTCCAGAGGCGGAGCACACTTCATTGATCGGTGCAGCTCGTACTTCGTCCAGCAGGTCCTTGCGCGGCGTCATCGTCCAAGCAGCGCCTGTGTCCAACACCCAATAGTCTAGGGGGTGCAGCTCTGCTCCAACTTTGGCAGAGGCGTCTCCTTGCTCCCCCTTGTCTCCCACATGGAAGAATTGGCCCGCGGTGCGCTCCTTCTTCTTCTCCGCACCGCCGTTGCCCTTCGGGTTGTTGTCGGACGAATCAGCGACCATGTTGGCGCCGTTTTTCTGGTTCCTCCGCGCGCCGCCATCCTGGTGACGATTCTGGGGGGTCCATCCATCGGGTTTCTTATAGCACAAAAACCAGGGGTGCCCTTCCTTCTCACAATACCAGCAACTCCCTTTCATTTTGCCACCAGCACCCGACTTGCCCCCACGTCCAGATTTCGCACCGCGACCCCAACCGGTACCTCCTTGTTGGTCGTTGGAGTCGTCGTCTTTCTTTGCACCGCGTCCAGCACCACCGAAGCCACGTCCTCTGCCACGTCGGCTCCCTTGCATCCCGTAGCCGCTGCTGCCGTCGTCTCCACCCCTCAGTTGGCGGCGACGGAAGTCCTCCTCCAGAATCTTCGTCCGCACCCACTCGAGCGTCCACAAGCTCTGGTTCTGCGGCAGGCTCAATCCGCTCGTAAATTGAAGCCACGATTCTGGCAGCAGCGAGAGCATCTTCAAGCACTTGGTCTGCTCCGGGTAGGTGATTCCCGCGGTCGCCAACTTCGCGTAGAGGTCGCGCATCTTGTCCAGGACTGGTTGCACCGGCTCTCCCTCGCTCAGGCGCAACGCGGACAGCTCCCTCTCCAGCATCAACGTTGCGACAACGGAGGTCGGGGCGTGCAGCTCCTTCAACACGGTCCACGCCTTCGGACCGCATTCAACCTCCGGCAGCAGGTGCATGACGTGGTGACGCTGGTTCAGCTCCAAACTCTGCGACATCAAATAGTAGCCAGCCGAGGAGCGCTCGTCCCAATCTTCCTGCAGCGTGGGGTCACTCGGTCTAGGCTCCTCCCCAATCATTAGTTTCAGCAAACCGATCTGACGGAAATATAATTGCATTTTCCAGGCCCAATCATCATAGCCCTCACCATTGAACTTCTCGACGGTGAAATTCTTCAGCACCTCCTTGACAAGCGAGCCCTGGTTTGTTCGCGCTCCCCTTGGCGCTGAAAGACCAGAATCTTGGCTGCCGCTACGATCTTGGGCTGAAGATTCACCAGCTCCCGCCGAGGTGTTGCCCGCCATAGCTACCTATAACGAGGATCACTATAACGCAGCTCTGATACCAGCTTGTTGGTGTAAGGGCCTAATAAACTCAAGCTATTAGGACTTAATCAAACTTAAAACCTCTCCTCGGGGTCACCTCCAAGGGTCCCTGGGTGCCTGGTACAAGACCAGCCCCTATCCTCGGGTCCGAGTTTGTAGAGAGAGGGATCAAGAAGGACTTAGTCAAAACAGCAAGAGTACCTTGAACGTCGCGCAGCGTGCCGTGCAGACCGTCGGTCGGATTAAGCTGAGAATTCGCTATATCGAAGCTCGCTCCAAGAGCTTTAAAATGAGCCAAGTTGCCTCGCGAAAAGTTCTGCCATTACTAAGTTATGGCTCGGACAGCGTTTGCCTAGCGTTGGAGTGCTAGCATACTAGCGTTGACTCGGGTAGCATTCCGCCGTCGAATAGCGCAGAAACGAAATTCCAGCGAGGAAGGAATTCGCTTGAATCAATTTGACTATATTCAGGTACAAACAGAGAAGGATTAAATAGTTCTAGCTAGCAAGGACCTTGGGAATCAACCTGGGAACAACCAGGGATGATCCCAAATAATTCCAAGCAACAGAACCAACCTGGCTGGACAAAATAGCAGGTGGTAGGTTGGTAAACAACCTCTGGTTCTGTTTTTCCAACCTGGGAAAACAACAACCAGGTTCAGGTTCTAAAAACAGAACCTGTTTTGTCTTTGCCCAACCAGCCAAATGCTGGTTCCGCTGGTTTCCCCTGGCCTTGTAGCATGCAGATACAGACAAACAACATCCAACCTTCACCTAAATTGTACCCCTATAGTGCCTTCCCTGCTACACTATAGTTAACCAAACAAAACAGTACAATTTCGAGTTGGATAGAACTGAATCTGCGCAATCAACTCAACCGAACTGCAAAGCTTCCATCTTGGGTTCCTTTGCGAGCTCGTCCTTTCTGCTTGCACTGTTCATAGCGCGTACAATGTTGTGCCGAAGCGCACATTGCGCGAGTACCTGCAAATGCATCAAGCGAAAAATGCGAAAGCAAACAAACACACGAACACACCATTCACACGCAAATGCATTCGCACACGCATACTCGTACAAACAGACGGCAGGATGTCGTGCAATGTGCATTTGCACCCAACAACTGGACAATCCTGGAGACAGCTAGGGCGCTGCTCATCGATGCTGTTCGGCATGCCACCGTCGCTAGGAACATGGTGCTCACTAAGGTTGGTTATGACTCGTGGGTGCGTTGGAGAGGTGGCTTGGGAGGAAGCCTCCGGTAGACATGCTGAGGGTGTTCGGTTGCTTTGCAGTCGCCCACGTCCCCAAGACCTACCGCAGTAAGTTGGGGGCGAGTGCAATCTGGTGTGTGCATTTGGGGCTGGCTGCCGAGAGCAAGGGATGGTTGCTGTGGGAACCACGCAAGGGTGTGTTGTTTGACAGCAGGGATGTGAAGTTTGTTGAGGGCCTAATGTGTGGGGGCTGGAAGCAATAGCCAGAGGCCAAGATATCACAGGAGATGGAGCAGATCACTATGCAGCTGGACCTGACTCCTAGTGTGCGACAAACGGCAGCCGATCGTATGAGGATGGAGAGGAGGCAGCTACAGAGGGTGGTGATGGAGAGAAGGTGCAGGAGGCACCTGCTGGTGGAGGAGGTGATGTGGAGACTAGTGGTAGCACTAGTGGAGCTGCTGGATCCGAGGGAGGAGAGCAGCAGCAGGGGAAAACAAAGGTTCCTAAGCTACCATCAAGGAGGAAGCCAAAGGGTGTTGTGATGAAGGGATGGGAGACACCCGTCTCTAGGCCAGGACGTACCCGCATGGCAACGATGAAGCTGACTGCAGGAGCTGATGCAGCAGAGCAGCAGCTAGGGACCGAGGAGGCAATACTGATTATACCTCATGGCTATGATCCGGATGAGGAGGATGAACGTGCCTACTGTTTTATTGCGCCTGGGACTTGGGAACTAGTGGTGCTGCCTGAGGGAAAGAAAGCGGTACAATGCAAGTGGGTGCTAAGGATCAAGACTGACGACAAGGGGCAGGTCACCATCTACAAGAGTAGGTTGGTGGCTAAGGGGTTTATGCAGAAGGAGAAGCGGGACTTCAATGAGATCTTTGCTCCCACTGCCAAACCCCCTACCCTCCGTGTCTTGTTGGCAGATGCAGCTGTTAGTGGGAAATTCATCATTCAGATGGATATATCAACGGCATTCCTCAATGGGATTTTAGAGGAGGAGGTGTTCATGACGCAGCCGCCTGGGTATGAGGATGGTACGGGCAGGGTGTGCAAGCTGAAAAAGTCCATCTACTGCATGAAGCAGGCGCCACGCTGCTGGTACCAGAAGTTGGCAGCTGTTTTAGAGGAGATGGGATTCAGGACCAGCAGTTGCGATGAGAGCCTCTTTCTCAGGGGTGAGGGGGAGAAGCTGGTGCTGTTTCTGGTCTACGTGGATGACATTCTTCTCTTCAGCAGCAGCATGAAGGAGATCCAGAAAGTGCAGCAGCAGCTGATGGAGAACTTCAAGTGCAAGAACCTTGGGGAGGTAAAATACTACCTCGGGATGCACGTGGAGAGGGATCTGGATCACAGGTGGTTGAAGCTGCACCAGGAAAAGTTCATCAAGGAGCTGGGGGAGAAGTATGGGATTGAGAATGAGCGCAAGGTTGCAACTCCCCTGCCAGCAGAATTCAAGCTTGTGACGGCTTCAGAGGATGAAGGGACTGAAGCTGAGAAGGAGCAGCAATTCAGTCCTTGGCAGGCAGCCTATTGAATGCAGCTGTTCACACGAGGCCCGACATCTCTTTCTTGGTTGGGCAGCTGGCCAGGGTGGTGCAGAATCCATCAGAAGAGCAGGTGGATGCAGCTGAGCGTGTGGTGAAGTATTTGAACTCTCACCCAAGCATTGGAGTTCAATACTCCGCATCTGCACAGGTGAAGCAGAAAGGGGTTGAGGTGCTGAAAGAGAAGGGGGAGAGGCTTGGAGAAGGCAAGCTCTTTCTCACTTGCTTTACCGATGCTACTTGGGCTTCTGAGAAGGAGGATTCCTCATCTGTGGGAGGATACATCTGCGTAGTTGGGGGTGGACCTGTTAGTTGGAGGTCCAAGAAGCAGACGGAGACGGCACTCTCTTCCGTGGAATCAGAGTACATGGCAATGTTCCACGGGGTGAAGGAGGTCATTTGGCTTAGGAGGTTGTTAGAGGAGATTGTTCAGGAGCAGAAGGTTGCTACGCCGCTGTTTTGTGATAGCAAGGGGGCTCTTGGGATGGCCAGGAACGCTGTGCTTCATGGCCTGAACAAGCACATGCGTATCAAGTGGCACTGGCTGCGTAAGGAGGTGAAAAGGGGGACGGTGAATCCGATCTACATCAAGACTCACCAGCAGCCAGCAGACTTTCTCACCAAAAGGCTTGCGGATGAGCCTCATTGGCGTTGTGTGCGCATGAGTGGAATGAGCATGAACTAGTATGGAATGATGGAAATGCAGCCGGCAGGCTGAGGGGGAGTGTGTTGGGTGCAAATTCACATTGCACGACATCCTGCCGTCTGTTTGTACGAGTATGCGTGTGCGAATGCATTTGCGTATGAATGGTGTGTTCGTGTGTTTGTTTGCTTTCGCAATTTTCGCTTGAAGCATTTGCAGGTACTCGCACAATGTGCGCTTCGGCACAACATTGTACGCGCTATGAACAGTGCAAGCAGAAAGGACGAGCTCGCAAAGGAACCCAAGATGGAAGCTTTGCAGTTCGGTTGAATTGATTGCGCAGATTCAGTTCTATCCAACTAGTAATTGTACTATTTTGTTTGGCTAACTACAGTGTAGCAGGGCAGGCACTATAGGGGTACAATTTAGGTGAAGGTTGGATGTTGTTTGTCTGTATCTGCATGCTACAAGGTCATGGGAAACCAGCAGGACCAGCATTTGGCTGGTTGGGCAAAGACAAAACAGGTTCTGTTTCTAGAACCTGAACCTGGTTGTTGTTTTCCCAAGTTGGAAAAACAGAACCAGAGGTTGTTTACCAACCTACCACCTGTCATTTTTGTCCAGCCAGGTTGGTCTGTTGCTTGGAATTATTTGGGATCATCCCTGGTTGTTCCCAGGTTGATTCCCAAGGTCCTTGCTAGCTATAACTATTTAATCCTTCTCTGTTTGTACCTGGACATATTTAATTGATTCAAGCGGACTCCTTCCTTGCTGGAATTTCGTTTCTACACGGTTCGATGGCGGAATGCTACCCGAGTCAACGCTAGTATGCTAGTACTTTAACGGTAGGCAAACGCTGTTCGAGCCATAACTTCGCAATGGCAGAACTTTTCGCGAGGCAACTTGGCATATTTTAAAGCTCTTGGAGCGAGCTTCGATGTAGCGAATTCTCAACTCAATCCGATCGACGGTCTGCACGGCACGCTGCGCGACGTTCAAGGTACTCTCGCTATTTTGGCTAAGTCATACTTTCCTTCTCTCTCTACAAACTCGGATCCGAGGATAGGGGCTGGTCTTGTACAAGGACGTCTTACTCCGTGTCTAGCCCGTAGTCTAGCTCCCGTTGATATTTCTCCACATGATGTAGTGAGCATGGACGGCACACGACTTACATTTCAGTCTAATCAACTTTAGTGATCACTTACCTATTGAGTTCGTAGGCCGGCAGCTGTGCGTTAGTCACCATGGTAGGCGCCGTAGGTGACGCAGGGGTGGTGGACACCCTGGAGGCACGGTTGGAGGATGTGAGGAGACGCCTCTTGGTTGGCGAGTACGGGGAGACCCTCCCCTTGGCGGTCGTCGAGGCTGGCATCCGCGCCGTGTGCGCAACGGAGCACCCTACTCGACCAGCCTCTTCTCGACCGGTGAACACCGAGAGCGGCGTCGACGTGGGTGTCAACGCCGGTGACCAAGTTGGCAGTAGTGCGGGAGGCACGTCGAGGCAGCGAGGAGTTATACGCGCCGGTGAAGACGGCGGCGTCAGGCGCAAGGGATGTAGTCGTCGGCGGCTGCAGGCGCCTCGCAGGTCGACGTCAGCGCCGATGTCGGCGACCCATGTGACCGCGGGAGGAATCGCGCCGAGCTAAGGCTACTACAAGTTTATGCCAGACAGAATCTCGTTCCTCCGGCAACTTGACATGAAGAACGCCTTCCTGCAGAGCAAGCTTGACCGGGTGCTGTACATGTACCAGCCGGACTACTTCAACGACGGGACCGGCCGAATGTGCAAGCTGCTGAAGAGCCTCTACGGGCTGAAGCAGTCGCCTTTGCTGAGGCACAAGGCGCTCAACAACGTCTTGGTCGACGCTGGCTGGAAAAAGAGCCAGGTCGACGAGGCTCTCTACTTCAAGGTCGGCACCGTCAAGGTGACCTGATGGGTGCTGGTCTACGTCGACGACCTGCTCGCCGCCAGCAGCAGCGCCGCGATGCTGAAGGAGCTGAAGGAGCTGCTGGAAGCCGCCTTCGAGCTGCGCGAGATCTCGTCGACGCAAAAGTATCTCGGGCTGGATCGCCCGCGACCGGCCGGCGAGGAAGCTGTGGCTGCACGAGCAAAGCTACGCCGACAAGCTGCATAAGCGCTTTCTCATGTGGATGGTACTAAGAGTAAGTACGTTACTTACCCATGTGGATGGTACTAGGAGCAAGTGTGTTATTTACCCTTGTGGATGGTACGAAGTCTATGTGGATTACTGTCTTATGTCATTAGTACTAATAGTAAGTGTATTACTTATCCATGTGAATGGTGTTGGTGTAAGGGCCTAATAAACTCAAGCTATTAGGACTTAATCAAACTTAAAACCTCTCCTCGGGGTCACCTCCAAGGGTCCCTGGGTGTCTGGTACAAGACCAGCCCCTATCCTCGGGTCCGAGTTTGTAGAGAGAGGGATCAAGAAGGACTTAGTCAAAACAGCAAGAGTACCTTGAACGTCGCGCAGCGTGCCGTGCAGACCGTCGATTGGATTAAGCTGAGAATTCGCTATATCGAAGCTCGCTCCAAGAGCTTTAAAATGAGCCAAGTTGCCTCGCGAAAAGTTCTGCCATTACGAAGTTATGGCTCAGACGGTGTTTGCCTAGCGTTGGAGTGCTAGCATACTAGCGTTGACTTGGGTAGCATTCCGCCGTCGAATAGCGCAGAAACGAAATTCCAGCGAGGAAGGAATTCGCTTGAATCAATTTGACTATGTTCAGGTACAAACAGAGAAGGATTAAATAGTTCTAGCTAGCAAGGACCTTGGGAATCAACCTGGGAACAACCAGGGATGATCCCAAATAATTCCAAGCAACAGAACCAACCTGGCTGGACAAAATAGCAGGTGGTAGGTTGGTAAACAACCTCTGGTTCTGTTTTTCCAACCTGGGAAAACAACAACCAGGTTCAGGTTCTAAAAACAGAACCTGTTTTGTCTTTGCCCAACCAGCCAAATGCTGGTTCCGCTGGTTTCCCCTGGCCTTGTAGCATGCAGATACAGACAAACAACATCCAACCTTCACCTAAATTGTACCCCTATAGTGCCTTCCCTGCTACACTATAGTTAACCAAACAAAACAGTACAATTCCGAGTTGGATAGAACTGAATCTGCGCAATCAACTCAACCGAACTGCAAAGCTTCCATCTTGGGTTCCTTTGCGAGCTCGTCCTTTCTGCTTGCACTGTTCATAGCGCATACAATGTTGTGCCGAAGCGCACATTGCGCGAGTACCTGCAAATGCATCAAGCGAAAAATGCGAAAGCAAACAAACACACGAACACACCATTCACACGCAAATGCATTCGCACACGCATACTCGTACAAACAGACGGCAGGATGTCGTGCAATGTAAATTTGCACCCAACAAGAACGGGTGAACTGGACAATCCTGGAGACAGCTAGGGCGCTGCTCATAGAATCTGGGCTGAGCAACTCGATGTGGCCCCATGCTGTTCGGCACGCCACCGTCGCTAGGAACAGGGTGCTCACTAAGGTTGGTGATGACTCGTGGGTGCCGTTGGAGAGGTGGCTTGGGAGGAAGCCTCCGGTAGACATGCTGAGGGTGTTCGGTTGCTTTGCAGTCGCCCACGTCCCCAAGACCTACCGCAGTAAGTTGGGGGCGAGTGCAATCTGGTGTGTGCATTTGGGGCTGGCTGCCGAGAGCAAGGGATGGTTGCTGTGGGAACCACGCAAGGGTGTGTTGTTTGACAGCAGGGATGTGAAGTTTGTTGAGGGCCTAATGTGTGGGGGCTGGAAGCAATAGCCAGAGGCCAAGATATCACAGGAGATGGAGCAGATCACTATGCAGCTGGACCTGACTCCTAGTGTGCGACAAACGGCAGCCGATCGTATGAGGATGGAGAGGAGGCAGCTACAGAGGGTGGTGATGGAGAGAAGGTGCAGGAGGCACCTGCTGGTGGAGGAGGTGATGTGGAGACTAGTGGTAGCACTAGTGGAGCTGCTGGATCCGAGGGAGGAGAGCAGCAGCAGGGGAAAACAAAGGTTCCTAAGCTACCATCAAGGAGGAAGCCAAAGGGTGTTGTGATGAAGGGATGGGAGACACCCGTCTCTAGGCCAGGACGTACCCGCATGGCAACGATGAAGCTGACTGCAGGAGCTGATGCAGCAGAGCAGCAGCTAGGGACCGAGGAGGCAATACTGATTATACCTCATGGCTATGATCCGGATGAGGAGGATGAACGTGCCTACTGTTTTATTGCGCCTGGGACTTGGGAACTAGTGGTGCTGCCTGAGGGAAAGAAAGCGGTACAATGCAAGTGGGTGCTAAGGATCAAGACTGACGACAAGGGGCAGGTCACCATCTACAAGAGTAGGTTGGTGGCTAAGGGGTTTATGCAGAAGGAGAAGCGGGACTTCAATGAGATCTTTGCTCCCACTGCCAAACCCCCTACCCTCCGTGTCTTGTTGGCAGATGCAGCTGTTAGTGGGAAATTCATCATTCAGATGGATATATCAACGGCATTCCTCAATGGGATTTTAGAGGAGGAGGTGTTCATGACGCAGCCGCCTGGGTATGAGGATGGTACGGGCAGGGTGTGCAAGCTGAAAAAGTCCATCTACTGCATGAAGCAGGCGCCACGCTGCTGGTACCAGAAGTTGGCAGCTGTTTTAGAGGAGATGGGATTCAGGACCAGCAGTTGCGATGAGAGCCTCTTTCTCAGGGGTGAGGGGGAGAAGCTGGTGCTGTTTCTGGTCTACGTGGATGACATTCTTCTCTTCAGCAGCAGCATGAAGGAGATCCAGAAAGTGCAGCAGCAGCTGATGGAGAACTTCAAGTGCAAGAACCTTGGGGAGGTAAAATACTACCTCGGGATGCACGTGGAGAGGGATCTGGATCACAGGTGGTTGAAGCTGCACCAGGAAAAGTTCATCAAGGAGCTGGGGGAGAAGTATGGGATTGAGAATGAGCGCAAGGTTGCAACTCCCCTGCCAGCAGAATTCAAGCTTGTGACGGCTTCAGAGGATGAAGGGACTGAAGCTGAGAAGGAGCAGCAATTCAGTCCTTGGCAGGCAGCCTATTGAATGCAGCTGTTCACACGAGGCCCGACATCTCTTTCTTGGTTGGGCAGCTGGCCAGGGTGGTGCAGAATCCATCAGAAGAGCAGGTGGATGCAGCTGAGCGTGTGGTGAAGTATTTGAACTCTCACCCAAGCATTGGAGTTCAATACTCCGCATCTGCACAGGTGAAGCAGAAAGGGGTTGAGGTGCTGAAAGAGAAGGGGGAGAGGCTTGGAGAAGGCAAGCTCTTTCTCACTTGCTTTACCGATGCTACTTGGGCTTCTGAGAAGGAGGATTCCTCATCTGTGGGAGGATACATCTGCGTAGTTGGGGGTGGACCTGTTAGTTGGAGGTCCAAGAAGCAGACGGAGACGGCACTCTCTTCCGTGGAATCAGAGTACATGGCAATGTTCCACGGGGTGAAGGAGGTCATTTGGCTTAGGAGGTTGTTAGAGGAGATTGTTCAGGAGCAGAAGGTTGCTACGCCGCTGTTTTGTGATAGCAAGGGGGCTCTTGGGATGGCCAGGAACGCTGTGCTTCATGGCCTGAACAAGCACATGCGTATCAAGTGGCACTGGCTGCGTAAGGAGGTGAAAAGGGGGACGGTGAATCCGATCTACATCAAGACTCACCAGCAGCCAGCAGACTTTCTCACCAAAAGGCTTGCGGATGAGCCTCATTGGCGTTGTGTGCGCATGAGTGGAATGAGCATGAACTAGTATGGAATGATGGAAATGCAGCCGGCAGGCTGAGGGGGAGTGTGTTGGGTGCAAATTCACATTGCACGACATCCTGCCGTCTGTTTGTACGAGTATGCGTGTGCGAATGCATTTGCGTATGAATGGTGTGTTCGTGTGTTTGTTTGCTTTCGCAATTTTCGCTTGAAGCATTTGCAGGTACTCGCACAATGTGCGCTTCGGCACAACATTGTACGCGCTATGAACAGTGCAAGCAGAAAGGACGAGCTCGCAAAGGAACCCAAGATGGAAGCTTTGCAGTTCGGTTGAATTGATTGCGCAGATTCAGTTCTATCCAACTAGTAATTGTACTATTTTGTTTGGCTAACTACAGTGTAGCAGGGCAGGCACTATAGGGGTACAATTTAGGTGAAGGTTGGATGTTGTTTGTCTGTATCTGCATGCTACAAGGTCATGGGAAACCAGCAGGACCAGCATTTGGCTGGTTGGGCAAAGACAAAACAGGTTCTGTTTCTAGAACCTGAACCTGGTTGTTGTTTTCCCAAGTTGGAAAAACAGAACCAGAGGTTGTTTACCAACCTACCACCTGTCATTTTTGTCCAGCCAGGTTGGTCTGTTGCTTGGAATTATTTGGGATCATCCCTGGTTGTTCCCAGGTTGATTCCCAAGGTCCTTGCTAGCTATAACTATTTAATCCTTCTCTGTTTGTACCTGGACATATTTAATTGATTCAAGCGGACTCCTTCCTTGCTGGAATTTCGTTTCTACACGGTTCGATGGCGGAATGCTACCCGAGTCAACGCTAGTATGCTAGTACTTTAACGGTAGGCAAACGCTGTTCGAGCCATAACTTCGCAATGGCAGAACTTTTCGCGAGGCAACTTGGCATATTTTAAAGCTCTTGGAGCGAGCTTCGATGTAGCGAATTCTCAACTCAATCCGATCGACGGTCTGCACGGCACGCTGCGCGACGTTCAAGGTACTCTCGCTATTTTGGCTAAGTCATACTTTCCTTCTCTCTCTACAAACTCGGATCCGAGGATAGGGGCTGGTCTTGTACAAGGACGTCTTACTCCGTGTCTAGCCCGTAGTCTAGCTCCCGTTGATATTTCTCCACATGATGTAGTGAGCATGGACGGCACACGACTTACATTTCAGTCTAATCAACTTTAGTGATCACTTACCTATTGAGTTCGTAGGCCGGCAGCTGTGCGTTAGTCACCATGGTAGGCGCCGTAGGTGACGCAGGGGTGGTGGACACCCTGGAGGCACGGTTGGAGGATGTGAGGAGACGCCTCTTGGTTGGCGAGTACGGGGAGACCCTCCCCTTGGCGGTCGTCGAGGCTGGCATCCGCGCCGTGTGCGCAACGGAGCACCCTACTCGACCAGCCTCTT
The DNA here is from genome assembly GCA_947470075.1 of Closterium sp. Yama58-4. Taxonomy (NCBI): domain Eukaryota; kingdom Viridiplantae; phylum Streptophyta; class Zygnematophyceae; order Desmidiales; family Closteriaceae; genus Closterium; species Closterium sp. Yama58-4. Next base: position 71,203 of record CANIUD010000595.1, read on the forward strand.
CTCGACCGGTGAACACCGAGAGCGGCGTCGACGTGGGTGTCAACGCCGGTGACCAAGTTGGCAGTAGTGCGGGAGGCACGTCGAGGCAGCGAGGAGTTATACGCGCCGGTGAAGACGGCGGCGTCAGGCGCAAGGGATGTAGTCGTCGGCGGCTGCAGGCGCCTCGCAGGTCGACGTCAGCGCCGATGTCGGCGACCCATGTGACCGCGGGAGGAATCGCGCCGAGCTAAGGCTACTACAAGTTTATGCCAGACAGAATCTCGTTCCTCCGGCAACTTGACATGAAGAACGCCTTCCTGCAGAGCAAGCTTGACCGGGTGCTGTACATGTACCAGCCGGACTACTTCAACGACGGGACCGGCCGAATGTGCAAGCTGCTGAAGAGCCTCTACGGGCTGAAGCAGTCGCCTTTGCTGAGGCACAAGGCGCTCAACAACGTCTTGGTCGACGCTGGCTGGAAAAAGAGCCAGGTCGACGAGGCTCTCTACTTCAAGGTCGGCACCGTCAAGGTGACCTGATGGGTGCTGGTCTACGTCGACGACCTGCTCGCCGCCAGCAGCAGCGCCGCGATGCTGAAGGAGCTGAAGGAGCTGCTGGAAGCCGCCTTCGAGCTGCGCGAGATCTCGTCGACGCAAAAGTATCTCGGGCTGGATCGCCCGCGACCGGCCGGCGAGGAAGCTGTGGCTGCACGAGCAAAGCTACGCCGACAAGCTGCATAAGCGCTTTCTCATGTGGATGGTACTAAGAGTAAGTACGTTACTTACCCATGTGGATGGTACTAGGAGCAAGTGTGTTATTTACCCTTGTGGATGGTACGAAGTCTATGTGGATTACTGTCTTATGTCATTAGTACTAATAGTAAGTGTATTACTTATCCATGTGAATGGTGTTGGTGTAAGGGCCTAATAAACTCAAGCTATTAGGACTTAATCAAACTTAAAACCTCTCCTCGGGGTCACCTCCAAGGGTCCCTGGGTGCCTGGTACAATACCAGCCCCTATCCTCGGGTCCGAGTTTGTAGAGAGAGGGATCAAGAAGGACTTAGTCAAAACAGCAAGAGTACCTTGAACGTCGCGCAGCGTGCCGTGCAGACCGTCGGTCGGATTAAGCTGAGAATTCGCTATATCGAAGCTCGCTCCAAGAGCTTTAAAATGAGCCAAGTTGCCTCGCGAAAAGTTCTGCCATCACTAAGTTATGGCTCGGACAGCGTTTGCCTAGCGTTGGAGTGCTAGCATACTAGCGTTGACTCGGGTAGCATTCCGCCGTCGAATAGCGCAGAAACGAAATTCCAGCGAGGAAGGAATTCGCTTGAATCAATTTGACTATATTCAGGTACAAACAGAGAAGGATTAAATAGTTCTAGCTAGCAAGGACCTTGGGAATCAACCTGGGAACAACCAGGGATGATCCCAAATAATTCCAAGCAACAGAACCAACCTGGCTGGACAAAATAGCAGGTGGTAGGTTGGTAAACAACCTCTGGTTCTGTTTTTCCAACCTGGGAAAACAACAACCAGGTTCAGGTTCTAAAAACAGAACCTGTTTTGTCTTTGCCCAACCAGCCAAATGCTGGTTCCGCTGGTTTCCCCTGGCCTTGTAGCATGCAGATACAGACAAACAACATCCAACCTTCACCTAAATTGTACCCCTATAGTGCCTTCCCTGCTACACTATAGTTAACCAAACAAAACAGTACAATTTCGAGTTGGATAGAACTGAATCTGTGCAATCAACTCAACCGAACTGCAAAGCTTCCATCTTGGGTTCCTTTGCGAGCTCGTCCTTTCTGCTTGCACTGTTCATAGCGCGTACAATGTCGTGCCGAAGCGCACATTGCGCGAGTACCTGCAAATGCATCAAGCGAAAAATGCGAAAGCAAACAAACACACGAACACACCATTCACACGCAAATGCATTCGCACACGCATACTCGTACAAACAGACGGCAGGATGTCGTGCAATGTGCATTTGCACCCAACACACTCCCCCTCAGCCTGCCGGCTGCTTCCCCATCATTCCATGCTAGTTCATGCTCATTCCACTCATGCGCACACAACGCCAATGAGGCTCATCCGCAAGCCTCTTGGTGAGAAAGTCTGCTGGCTGCTGGTGAGTCTTGATGTAGATTGGATTCACCGTCCCCCTCTTCACCTCCTTACGCAGCCAGTGCCACTTGATACGCATGTGCTTGTTCAGCCCATGAAGCACAGCGTTTCTGGCCATCCCAAGAGCCCCCTTGCTATCACAAAACAACGGCGTAGCAACTTTCTGCTCCTGGCCAATCTCCTCTAACAGCCTCCTCAGCCAAATCACCTCCTTCACCCCATGGAACATCGCCATGTACTCTGATTCTACGGAAGAGAGTGCCGTCTCCGTCTGCTTCTTGGACCTCCAACTAACAGGTCCTCCCCCAACTACGCAGATGTATCCTCCCACAGATGAGGAATCCTCCTTCTCAGAAGCCCACGTAGCATCGGTAAAGCAAGTGAGAAATAGCTTGCCTTCTCCAAGCCTCTCCCCCTTCTCCTTCAGCACCTCCACCCCTTTCTGCTTCACCTGTGCAGATGCGGAGTATTGAACTCCAATGCTTGGGTGAGAGTTCAGGTACTTCACCACACGCTCAGCTGCATCCACCTGCTCCTCTGATGGATTCTGCACCACCCTAGCCAGCTGCCCAACCGAGAAAGAGATGTCGGGCCTCGTGTGAACTGCTGCGTACAAGAGGCTGCCTACCAAGGACTGAAATTGCTGCTGCTCTTCAGCTTCAACCCCTTCATCCTCTGCAGCCTTCACAAGCTTGAATTCTGCTGGCAGGGGAGTTGCAACCTTGCGCTCATTCTCAATCCCATACTTCTCCCCCAGCTCCTTGATGAACTTCTCCTGGTGCAGCTTCAACCACCTGTGATCTGGATCCCTCTCCACGTGCATCCCGAGGTAGTACTTTACCTCCCCAAGGTTCTTGCACTTGAAGTTTTTCATCAGTTGCTGCTGCACTTTCTGGATCTCCTTCATGCTGCTGCTGAAGAGAAGAATGTCGTCCACATAGACCAGAAACAGCACCAGCTTCTCCCCCTCGCCCTTGAGAAAGAGGCTCTCATCACAGTTGCTGGTCCTGAATCCCATCTCCTCTAAAACAGCTGCCAACTTCTGATACCAGCAGCGTGGCGCCTGCTTCAAGCCGTAGATGGACTTGTTGAGCTTGCACACCCTGCCCGTACCATCCTCATACCCAGGCGGCTGCGTCATGTACACATCCTCCTCTAAAATCCCATTCAGGAATGCCGTTGAAATATCCATCTGAATGATGAATTTCCCACTAACAGCTGCATCTGCCAACAAGACACGGAGGGTAGGGGGTTTGGCAGTGGGAGCAAAGATTTCGTTGAAGTCCTGCTTCTCCTTCTGCATAAACCCCTTCGCCACCAGCCTACTCTTGTAGATGGTGACCTGCCCCTTGTCATCGGTCTTGATCCTCAGCACCCACTTGCATTGTATCGCTTTCTTCCCATCAGGCAGCACCACCAGATCCCATGTCCTATTCTCCAGCAGACTCTGGTACTCTGCATCCCTAGAAGCCAGCCACTTGTCCCTATCTGGTCCAGCTAATGCCTCCTCCATGCTAGCTGGTTCCTCTGGTGCAGGGGCAAGAAAACAGTACGCAGGCTCATCCTCCTCATCCGGGTCATAGCCATGAGGTAGAATCAGCAATGCCTCTTCGGTCCCTAGCTGCTGCTCTGCTGCATCAGTTCCTGCAGTCAGCTTCTTAGTAGCCATACGGGTACGTCCTGGCCTGGAGACGGGTGTCTCCCATCCCTTCATAACGACACCCTTCGGCTTCTTAGTTTTTCCCTGCTGCTTCTCTCCTCCCTTGGGTCCAGCAGCTCCACTAGTGCTGCCGCCAGTTTCCACACCATTTTCTCCACCAGCAGATGCCTCCTGTACCTTCTCTCCATCACCATTTCCAGCAGCTGCCTCCTCTCCCTCCTCCCACACACTAGGAGTCAGGTCCAGCTGCATGGTGATCTGCTCCATCTGCTGGGACACCCTTGCCTCCGGCTGTTTCTCCCAGCTCCCATACATCATGCCCTCAATGAATTTCACATCCCTGCTGTCAAACAACACACCCTTGGATGGTTCCCACAGCAGCCATCCCTTGCTCTCAGCAGCCAGCCCCAAATGCACACACCAGATTGCACTCGCCCCCAACTTACTGCGGTAGGTCTTGGGGACGTGGGCGACTGCCATGCAACCGAACACCCTCAGCATGTCCACCGGCGGCTTCCTCCCAAGCCACCTCTCCAACGGCACCCACGAGTCATCCCCAACCTTGGTGAGCACCCTGTTCCTAGCGACAGTGGCGTGCCGGACAGCATGAGGCCACATAGAATTGCTCAGCCCAGATTCTATGAGCAGCGCCCTAGCTGTCTCCAGAATGGTCCGGTTTGCCCGTTCTGCTACACCATTGGACTGTGGGGTATAAGCCGTGGTCAGCTCTCTCTGGATGCCCTGCTTCTTGAGCCAGGCCGTCATTTCAGCTCCAAGGAACTCACCACCCCGGTCTGTCCTAATCCGCTTCACTACACACTCCGCCTGCTTCTCCACGAATGGCAGCCAATCGTCCCGTATCGTGGAGGCGGCGTGGTCCTTCTGCTTCAGCGGATACGCCCACATCAGCCTGCTCCAGTCATCCACAATTGTAAGAAAATACCGCTCCCCCTTGTGCCCTTGCACCGGCAGCGGCCCCACCAAGTCCATGTGGACCAGCTCCAAAGGCTTCTTGCTCCTGCCAGCCACACTATGGAAAGGGAAACGGGTGAACTTTGAAAGCAAACAGATTTCACAGTTGTCATCGGGTGGCTGTCCGTTCAGCTTCAGACCCTTAACGGCTCCATCCTTCTCCAGCTGCTTCAGCAAAGGCATTGCCACATGCCCTAAGCGCCGGTGTGCCGTTGCCCAATCTGTCTCCCCAGACCTGGCCGACACTTTCACACCAACCCCTCCAACGGCATTGCACTCCCCCTGGGATGCAGACCCCTCTCCAGCCTGCCCCCCACCATGCCACGCCAGGGCCGGCAGCTGCCACATAGATCTGTACACGTCCTTGCTCTCGTGCAGATCCCAAAGCACCCGATTGCCCAGCTTCCCCTTATAAGTGCGTGCCCCATCCGTGTTGGTGTTCACCCCAGCCTTGCCAAGCTTACGGAGGGAGATAAGGTTGGCCTTCAGGTCGGGGACGAAGAGAACGTCGTGCAGCACCACCGGCTTGCCATCCGCTCCCTTAAACGCAGCTCGTCCCGCACCAGCCACCTTCAACATGTGTCCAGAGGCGGAGCACACTTCATTGATCGGTGCAGCTCGTACTTCGTCCAGCAGGTCCTTGCGCGGCGTCATCGTCCAAGCAGCGCCTGTGTCCAACACCCAATAGTCTAGGGGGTGCAGCTCTGCTCCAACTTTGGCAGAGGCGTCTCCTTGCTCCCCCTTGTCTCCCACATGGAAGAATTGGCCCGCGGTGCGCTCCTTCTTCTTCTCCGCACCGCCGTTGCCCTTCGGGTTGTTGTCGGACGAATCAGCGACCATGTTGGCGCCGTTTTTCTGGTTCCTCCGCGCGCCGCCATCCTGGTGACGATTCTGGGGGGTCCATCCATCGGGTTTCTTATAGCACAAAAACCAGGGGTGCCCTTCCTTCTCACAATACCAGCAACTCCCTTTCATTTTGCCACCAGCACCCGACTTGCCCCCACGTCCAGATTTCGCACCGCGACCCCAACCGGTACCTCCTTGTTGGTCGTTGGAGTCGTCGTCTTTCTTTGCACCGCGTCCAGCACCACCGAAGCCACGTCCTCTGCCACGTCGGCTCCCTTGCATCCCGTAGCCGCTGCTGCCGTCGTCTCCACCCCTCAGTTGGCGGCGACGGAAGTCCTCCTCCAGAATCTTCGTCCGCACCCACTCGAGCGTCCACAAGCTCTGGTTCTGCGGCAGGCTCAATCCGCTCGTAAATTGAAGCCACGATTCTGGCAGCAGCGAGAGCATCTTCAAGCACTTGGTCTGCTCCGGGTAGGTGATTCCCGCGGTCGCCAACTTCGCGTAGAGGTCGCGCATCTTGTCCAGGACTGGTTGCACCGGCTCTCCCTCGCTCAGGCGCAACGTGGACAGCTCCCTCTCCAGCATCAACGTTGCGACAACGGAGGTCGGGGCGTGCAGCTCCTTCAACACGGTCCATGCCTTCGGACCGCATTCAACCTCCGGCAGCAGGTGCATGACGTGGTGACGCTGGTTCAGCTCCAAACTCTGCGACATCAAATAGTAGCCAGCCGAGGAGCGCTCGTCCCAATCTTCCTGCAGCGTGGGGTCACTCGGTCTAGGCTCCTCCCCAATCATTAGTTTCAGCAAACCGATCTGACGGAAATATAATTGCATTTTCCAGGCCCAATCATCATAGCCCTCACCATTGAACTTCTCGACGGTGAAATTCTTCAGCACCTCCTTGACAAGCGAGCCCTGGTTTGTTCGCGCTCCCCTTGGCGCTGAAAGACCAGAATCTTGGCTGCCGCTACGATCTTGGGCTGAAGATTCACCAGCTCCCGCCGAGGTGTTGCCCGCCATAGCTACCTATAACGAGGATCACTATAACGCAGCTCTGATACCAGCTTGTTGGTGTAAGGGCCTAATAAACTCAAGCTATTAGGACTTAATCAAACTTAAAACCTCTCCTCGGGGTCACCTCCAAGGGTCCCTGGGTGCCTGGTACAATACCAGCCCCTATCCTCGGGTCCGAGTTTGTAGAGAGAGGGATCAAGAAGGACTTAGTCAAAACAGCAAGAGTACCTTGAACGTCGCGCAGCGTGCCGTGCAGACCGTCGGTCGGATTAAGCTGAGAATTCGCTATATCGAAGCTCGCTCCAAGAGCTTTAAAATGAGCCAAGTTGCCTCGCGAAAAGTTCTGCCATCACTAAGTTATGGCTCGGACAGCGTTTGCCTAGCGTTGGAGTGCTAGCATACTAGCGTTGACTCGGGTAGCATTCCGCCGTCGAATAGCGCAGAAACGAAATTCCAGCGAGGAAGGAATTCGCTTGAATCAATTTGACTATATTCAGGTACAAACAGAGAAGGATTAAATAGTTCTAGCTAGCAAGGACCTTGGGAATCAACCTGGGAACAACCAAGGATGATCCCAAATAATTCCAAGCAACAGAACCAACCTGGCTGGACAAAATAGCAGGTGGTAGGTTGGTAAACAACCTCTGGTTCTGTTTTTCCAACCTGGGAAAACAACAACCAGGTTCAGGTTCTAAAAACAGAACCTGTTTTGTCTTTGCCCAACCAGCCAAATGCTGGTTCCGCTGGTTTCCCCTGGCCTTGTAGCATGCAGATACAGACAAACAACATCCAACCTTCACCTAAATTGTACCCCTATAGTGCCTTCCCTGCTACACTATAGTTAACCAAACAAAACAGTACAATTTCGAGTTGGATAGAACTGAATCTGCGCAATCAACTCAACCGAACTGCAAAGCTTCCATCTTGGGTTCCTTTGCGAGCTCGTCCTTTCTGCTTGCACTGTTCATAGCGCGTACAATGTTGTGCCGAAGCGCACATTGCGCGAGTACCTGCAAATGCATCAAGCGAAAAATGCGAAAGCAAACAAACACACGAACACACCATTCACACGCAAATGCATTCGCACACGCATACTCGTACAAACAGACGGCAGGATGTCGTACAATGTGCATTTGCACCCAACAAATGGTACTAATAGTAAGTGCAAAAGTTATCCATGGTAGAGTAAGTGCGTTACTTCTTCCTGTGGATGGTACTAAGAGTAAATGCATTACTTACATATATGGATGGTACTAAGTGTAAGTGGGTTACTTACTCATGTTGATTGTAATAAGGGTAAGTGCGTTACTTCAACATGTGAATGGTACTAAGAGTAGGTGCGTAATTTACCCATGTGAATGGTACTAAGTGTAAGTGCGTTACTTACCCATATGGTTGGTACTGATAAAAAGTGCGTTGTTTACCCATTTGGAAGGTACTAATAGTAAGTACATCATTTACCCGTGTAGATGATACTAAGAGAAAATGCGTTATTTACCCATGTAAATGGCACGAAGAGGAAGTGCGTTACTTACCCATGTGGATGGTACTAATAGTAAGTGCGTTATTTACCCATGTGGATGGTACTAAGATTAAGTGCGTTACTTACTCATGAAGATGGTACCAAGAGTAAGCGTGTTACATATACATGTGGACGGTACTAAGAGTTAGTGTGTTACTTATCCATGTAGATAGTAGTAAGAGTAAGTGCATTACGTATCCATGTAGATTGTAGCAAGAGTAACTCCGTTACTTATCTATGTGGATGGAACTAAAAGAAAGTGCGTTACTTACTTATGTAGATGGTAATAAGAGTAAGTGGGTTACTTACCCACGCGGAGTAAGTGCGTAATTACTCATGTTGATTGTACTAACATAAGTGTGTAAATTACCCGTGTGGATGGTACTAATAGTAAGTGCGTTACTTATCCATGTGGATGGTACTAAGAGTAATTCCGTTGCTTACCCATGTGGATGGTACTAAGAATAAGTGAGTGCGTAATTTTCCCATGTGGATGCTACTAAGAGTGTGTTACTTACCTATGTGGATGGTACTAAGAGTAAGTGCGTTACTTACCCATGTGGATGGTACCAAGAGTAATTGGTTTACTTACTCATCTGGAACTAATAGTGAGTGAGTAATTTCCCATTTGGACGGTACTAAGAGTAAATGCATTACTTACCCATATGGATGGTACCAATAGTAAGTGCAAAATTTAACCATGTGGAAGTTACTAGGATTAAGTACGTAATTATCCATGTGGATGGTACTAAGAGTAAGTGCATAATTTACCCATGTGGATGGTACTAAGAGTAAGTGTGTTACTTACCCATGTGGATGGTTCTACGAGTAAGTGCGTAATTACCCATGTGGATGGTACTAATAGTAAGTGCGTTATTTACCCATGTGGATGGTACTAAGAGTAAGTGTGTTACTTACCTATGTGAATGGAAGTAAGAGTAAGTGCGTCACTTACCCATGTAAATGGTACCAAAAGTAATTGAATTACTTACCCGTGTAGATGGTACTAATAGTGAGTGCGTAATTTCCCATGTAGACAGTACTAAGAGTAAATGTGTTACCTATATGGATGGTACTAAGAGTAAGTGCATTACTTACCCATGTGGATGGTACTAATAGTAAGTGCAAAAATTACCCATGTGGATGGTACTAAGATTTAATGCGTACTTATCCATGTGGATGGAACTAATAGTAAATGAATTACTTACCCATGTAGATGGTACTACGATTAAGTGCGTAATTACCCATGTGGATGGTACTAATAGTAAGTGCGTTATTTACCCATGTGGATGGTACTAAGAGTAAATTAGTTACTTACCCATGTGGATGGTACTAAGAGTAATTGCGTTACTTACCCATGAGGAGGGTACCAAGACTAAGTGCGTTAGATGATACTAAGAGTAGTGTGTTTTTTGCCCGTGGATGGTACTAAAAATAACACGTTACTTACCCATGTGGATAGTACTAAGAGTAGGTGCGTAATTACCCATGTTGATAGTACCAAGATAAAGTGCGTAATTTACCCATCTGGATGGTACTAAAAGAAAGTGCGTTACTTACTCATGTAGATGGTACTAAAAGTAAGTGTGTTATTTACCCATGCGGATGGTACTTATAGTAAGTGCGTTACTTGTCCATGTGGTGTCAGAAAGACTGAGCAGGAATGAATGAACTAACAGGAAGTGTGGTACAAATATGAAACCCTAGTTTGGGTACCCCCTAAGGTGTAACCCACTACAGCCTACACAACATAAACATACAATGTTTGACACACCCCCATAGGCACAGTGGGAGACAACCACAGGGTCATAAGACCAGTCAAAGCAAAGCAAGCTCAGGGTGGATCTCAAGGATACCACACAAATTCTGAGCACAAGCAAGTGGTCACAAGACCAGTCCACATGCAGTTTGATAATATAGCAAGAGATCAAGTGATCACAACCTAGCAAGTGTAAACATGCAGGTATATATATATAGATCACAGTACAAACAGAGTCAAGAAGTAAGCAAGTGAGGTCCAGCAGGCACAAGGCCTAGAAGAGTACAGAAGCGCTGATGGTCACAAGGCTGAAGCGCCTTGGTGAACACATCAGCAATGTTGGCCTCAGTGGCCACGTAACGCAGACGAAGCTGACCGCGCTGCTGCAGCTCTCGAGCAAGGAAGTACCGCAGGGCGATGTGCTTCGTTCTGTGCTCCAGTCTGTGCTTCTCACACAAGGCAATGGCAGCCTTGTTGTCGACGTACAGCACTGGAGGAGAACGAGGCCGCTCTCCCAAGTCGGTCAGCAGGTAGGTCAGCCAGCGTAGCTCCTGGGCTGCCATGGCTGTCGCGTAGATCTCAGCCTCACAACTGGAGCTGAGAACAGAAAAAGAGCGTGTAGAACGCCAAGAAACTGAGCCAGAGCCAAGGCTGAAGGTGTAACCCTGAGACGACCACTGAGTAGCCTGGTCGTCCGCCCAAGAAGCGTCTGAGTGTCCAGTGAGTACAACTCGGTCTCGCCCTCCAAGCACTAGCCCCATGCCCGATGTACTGCACAAGTAGCACAACACCCTCTTAGCGGCATCTATGTGCTCCTTCCTGTGACGGCCAGGAGCGACATAGCGTGCAAGGATGCTAAGAGGGTATGCAAGGTCAGGTCGAGTACGTACATGAGGCAGCCCACAAGCTCTGGATACGGGCCACTCGGCTCTACGGACTCATCCGAAGGCAGAGCTGAGAGCGAGTGACCAGTAGGCAGAGGAGTGGACTGAGGCGAGGAGTACGTGAAGCGGAAGTGCTGAAGGATCTGCTGCACCATGTGTGACTGAGTCAAGGTGATGGTGCGCCGTGCTCTGTCCCGGGTGATCCGCAAGCCAAGATAGCTTGTCAGTTCACCCAGGTCTGTGCACGTGTGTCTCTTCTGCAGCTCCGACTTCACGTGGGCGAGTGCCGCAGTGTCAGCAGTGGCAAAGACCAAGTCGTCGACGTACACGAGGATGTAGAACGGCGACAGCGAGGTGTCGGTGCGTAGAAACAGCGACGGGTCAGCAGTAGAGGGAGCGAACCCAAGAGCCGCAAGTGTCGTCCTCAGTGTGTCGTGCCACTCACGTGGCGCCTGGCGGAGACCGTAGACCGGCCGCTGGAGCCTCCACTAGGTACCAGGAGGAACCGACCCAGTGAAGCCAGGAGGGCGACGCAGCCAGATCTCCTCGTGCAGGCTGCCCTGCAAGAAAGCAGTGCTGAAGTCAAGTGAGTGAAGCTCGTAGTCGCGCTGAGCGGCTATGTGCAGCAGCACCCGAAGAGTGGTTACTTTGGGGTGGGGGAGAAGGTCTGAAAGAAGTCTACTCCCTCTCGCTGACTGAAGCCTCGAGCAACGTAGCGCGCCTTGAAGACAGGAGGAGAACCCGGCGGCCGCTTCACCCTGAAAATCCACATGCCACTGACGATGTTCGCCCCAGGTGGGGGAACCTCGTCGACGTAGGTGCCTGTGGACTTCCAGGAAGCCATCTCTGCGTCCATGGCTGTCTGCCACTGAGAGGAGTAGGGACCCGCCATCGCCTCTGCGTAAGAGCGCAGGGTCGGGATGTCTGGTGCATCCGGGTCTCCCTCAGGGGCAACTAGCATGGACACGAGATGGGGCAAAGCAGCAGCAAAGCACTGGAACTCCTCCTGTCTGTCCTCAAGGACGTCCGTGCCAAGAGCACACTCACCCCCGACGGACGGAGGACAGACAGACTCAGACTCAGCAACAAGGCTAGCGGCGTAGTCTAGACGACACCGGGCAGCAAAGTCAACCAACTCAGCGACCAGAGCAGACGCAGCAGAGGACTCAAAGGTAGGGTCAGTGACAACAGTGGCGAGGAGACGCGCGGCAGTGGGACTGGCAGCACGACGGGAGTCAGACTCCGGGTCAGGAAGAGTAGGTAGAGAGGACGCAGGAGGAGACGGCAGAGGGACACGCTGAGGAGCAGTGGAGCGACGCAGTGTCATGTAGTGAGTGCCAGGGACAGAAGGAGGACGCTCACGTGGGACACGACGACCAGTGCGAGCAGTACGAACAGGCGACGCAGGACGAGACTCAGGCTCACGACGCTCCGTAAGACCTCCTGTCGGACCAGTGTAAGGGGAGGGACCAGGGAGAGGCGAGGCAGGCGGTAACTGTGACTGCGACTGGACAGGCGGAGGACACTCTAAGGAGGAAGGAGGACAAGGAGGAGGAGTCTGACCAAGAACCTGCTGAAGGAGCGGTACGAAGTAAGGTCGCGGCCGCGCAGCGTCTCCAGAACCAGTAGAGACACCAGCGTCAGGGTCCTCAGTACCAGCAGTAGCTCCAACGTCCGGGTCCTCAGCACCAGCAGCAGCTCCACCGCCCGGGTCCTCAGCACCAGCAGCAGCTCCACCGCCCGGGTCCTCAGCACCAGCAGGAGCTCCAACGCCCGGGTCCTCAGCACCAGCAGCAGCTCCAACGCCCGGGTCCTCAGCACCAGCAGTAGCTCCAGCGTCCGGGTCCTCAGCACCAGCAGCAGCTCCAACGCCCGGGTCCTCAGCACCAGCAGTAGTACCAACGCCAGGCTCTTCAGCACCAGTAGCCCCTGCAGTACCAGGGTCCGCAACACCAGGAGCGCCACTCCGAAGACTGCAGCGCCGCGTGTACCACTCTCGGATCCGCTGAAGGGAGGGGAGCTCCCGGGTAGGAGGGGAAGCACTGGTACCAGCTCCAGCAGCACCTCTCCTGAGGCTGCAGTACTGTAGGTACCTCTCCTGCAGCTGCTGTGAGGAGAGGGCTCCTCCAGGTTGTTGGTGTAAGGGCCTAATAAACTCAAGCTATTAGGACTTAATCAAACTTAAAACCTCTCCTCGGGGTCACCTCCAAGGGTCCCTGGGTGCCTGGTACAAGACCAGCCCCTATCCTCGGGTCCGAGTTTGTAGAGAGAGGGATCAAGAAGGACTTAGTCAAAACAGCAAGAGTACCTTGAACGTCGCGCAGCGTGCCGTGCAGACCGTCGATCGGATTAAGCTGAGAATTCGCTATATCGAAGCTCGCTCCAAGAGCTTTAAAATGAGCCAAGTTGCCTCGCGAAAAGTTCTGCCATTACGAAGTTATGGCTCAGACGGTGTTTGCCTAGCATTAGAGTGCTAGCGTACTAGCGTTGACTCGGGTAGCATTCCGCCGTCGAATAGCGCAGAAACGAAATTCCAGCGAGGAAGGAATTCGCTTGAATCAATTTTACTATATTCAGGTACAAACAGAGAAGGATTAAATAGTTCTAGCTAGCAAGGACCTTGGGAATCAACCTGGGAACAACCAGGGATGATCCAAAATAATTCCAAGCAACAGAACCAACCTGGCTAGACAAAATAGCAGGTGGTAGGTTGGTAAACAACATCTGGTTCTGTTTTTCCAACCTGGGAAAACAACAACCAGGTTCAGGTTCTAAAAACAGAACCTGTTTTGTCTTTGCCCAACCAGCCAAATGCTGGTTCCGCTGGTTTCCCCTGGCCTTGTAGCATGCAGATACAGACAAACAACATCCAACCTTCACCTAAATTGTACCCCTATAGTGCCTTCCCTGCTACACTATAGTTAACCAAACAAAACAGTACAATTTCGAGTTGGATAGAACTGAATCTGCGCAATCAACTCAACTGAACTGCAAAGCTTCCATCTTGGGTTCCTTTGCGAGCTCGTCCTTTCTGCTTGCACTGTTCATAGCGCGTACAATGTTGTGCCGAAGCGCACATTGCGCGAGTACCTGCAAATGCATCAAGCGAAAATTGCGAAAGCAAACAAACACACGAACACACCATTCACACGCAAATGCATTCGCACACGCATACTCGTACAAACAGACGGCAGGATGTCGTGCAATGTGCATTTGCACCCAACACACTCCCCCTCAGCCTGCCGGCTGCATCCCCATCATTCCATGCTAGTTCATGCTCATTCCACTCATGCGCACACAACGCCAATGAGGCTCATCCGCAAGCCTCTTGGTGAGAAAGTCTGCTGGCTGCTGGTGAGTCTTGATGTAGATTGGATTCACCGTCCCCCTCTTCACCTCCTTACGCAGCCAGTGCCACTTGATACGCATGTGCTTGTTCAGGCCATGAAGCACAGCGTTCCTGGCCATCCCAAGAGCCCCCTTGCTATCACAAAACAGCGGCGTAGCAACTTTCTGCTCCTGGCCAATCTCCTCTAACAGCCTCCTCAGCCAAATCACCTCCTTCACCCCATGGAACATCGCCATGTACTCTGATTCTACGGAAGAGAGTGCCGTCTCCGTCTGCTTCTTGGACCTCCAACTAACAGGTCCTCCCCCAACTACGCAGATGTATCCTCCCACAGATGAGGAATCCTCATTCTCGGAAGCCCATGTAGCATCGGTAAAGCAAGTGAGAAATAGCTTGCCTTCTCCAAGCCTCTCCCCCTTCTCTTTCAGCACCTCCACCCCTTTTTGCTTCACCTGTGCAGATGCGGAGTATTGAACTCCAATGCTTGGGTGAGAGTTCAGGTACTTCACCACACGCTCAGCTGCATCCACCTGCTCCTCTGATGGATTCTGCACCACCCTAGCCAGCTGCCCAACCGAGAAAGAGATGTCGGGCCTCGTGTGAACTGCTGCGTACAAGAGGCTGCCCACCAAGGACTGAAATTGCTGCTGCTCCTCGGCTTCAACCCCTTCATCCTCTGCAGCCTTCACAAGCTTGAATTCTGCTGGCAGGGGAGTTGCAACCTTGCGCTCATTCTCAATCCCATACTTCTCCCCCAGCTCCTTGATGAACTTCTCCTGGTGCAGCTTCAACCACCTGTGATCTGGATCCCTCTCCACGTGCATCCCGAGGTAGTACTTTACCTCCCCAAGGTTCTTGCACTTGAAGTTTTCCATCAGTTGCTGCTGCACTTTCTGGATCTCCTTCATGCTGCTGCTGAAGAGAAGAATGTCGTCCACATAGACCAGAAACAGCACCAGCTTCTCCCCCTCGCCCTTGAGAAAGAGACTCTCATCACAGCTGCTGGTCCTGAATCCCATCTCCTCTAAAACAGCTGCCAACTTCTGGTACCAGCAGCGTGGCGCCTGCTTCAAGCCGTAGATGGACTTGTTGAGCTTGCACACCCTGCCCGTACCATCCTCATACCCAGGCGGCTGCGTCATGTACACATCCTCCTCTAAAATCCCATTCAGGAATGCCGTTGAAATATCCATCTGAATGATGAATTTCCCACTAACAGCTGCATCTGCCAACAAGACACGGAGGGTAGGGGGTTTGGCAGTGGGAGCAAAGATCTCGTTGAAGTCATGCTTCTCCTTCTGCATAAACCCCTTCGCCACCAGCCTACTCTTGTAGATGGTGACCTGCCCCTTGTCATCGGTCTTGATCCTCAGCACCCACTTGCATTGTATCGCTTTCTTCCCATCAGGCAGCACCACCAGATCCCATGTCCTATTCTCCAGCAGACTCTGGTACTCAGCATCCCTAGAAGCCAGCCACTTGTCCCTATCTGGTCCAGCTAATGCCTCCTCCATGCTAGCTGGTTCCTCTGGTGCAGGGGCAAGAAAACAGTACGCAGGCTCATCCTCCTCATCCGGGTCATAGCCATGAGGTAGAATCAGCAATGCCTCTTCGGTCCCTAGCTGCTGCTCTGCTGCATCAGTTCCTGCAGTCAGCTTCTTAGTAGCCATACGGGTACGTCCTGGCCTGGAGACGGGTGTCTCCCATCCCTTCATAACGACACCCTTCGGCTTCTTAGTTTTTCCCTGCTGCTTCTCTCCTCCCTCGGGTCCAGCAGCTCCACTAGTGCTGCCGCCAGTTTCCACACCATTTTCTCCACCAGCAGATGCCTCCTGTACCTTCTCTCCATCACCATTTCCAGCAGCTGCCTCCTCTCCCTCCTCCCACACACTAGGAGTCAGGTCCAGCTGCATGGTGATTTGCTCCATCTGCTGGGACACCCTTGCCTCCGGCTGTTTCTCCCAGCTCCCATACATCATGCCCTCAATGAATTTCACATCCCTGCTGTCAAACAACACACCCTTGGATGGTTCCCACAGCAGCCATCCCTTGCTCTCAGCAGCCAGCCCCAAATGCACACACCAGATTGCACTCGCCCCCAACTTACTGCGGTAGGTCTTGGGGACGTGGGCGACTGCCATGCAACCGAACACCCTCAGCATGTCCACCGGCGGCTTCCTCCCAAGCCACCTCTCCAACGGCACCCACGAGTCATCCCCAACCTTGGTGAGCACCCTGTTCCTAGCGACAGTGGCGTGCCGGACAGCATGAGGCCACATAGAATTGCTCAGCCCAGATTCTATGAGCAGCGCCCTAGCTGTCTCCAGAATGGTCCGGTTTGCCCGTTCTGCTACACCATTGGACTGTGGGGTATAAGCCGTGGTCAGCTCTCTCTGGATGCCCTGCTTCTTGAGCCAGGCCGTCATTTCAGCTCCAAGGAACTCACCACCCCGGTCTGTCCTAATCCGCTTCACTACACACTCCGCCTGCTTCTCCACGAATGGCAGCCAATCGTCCCGTATCGTGGAGGCGGCGTGGTCCTTCTGCTTCAGCGGATACGCCCACATCAGCCTGCTCCAGTCATCCACAATTGTAAGAAAATACCGCTCCCCCTTGTGCCCTTGCACCGGCAGCGGCCCCACCAAGTCCATGTGGACCAGCTCCAAAGGCTTCTTGCTCCTGCCAGCCACACTATGGAAAGGGAAACGGGTGAACTTTGAAAGCAAACAGATTTCACAGTTGTCATCGGGTGGCTGTCCGTTCAGCTTCAGACCCTTAACGGCTCCGTCCTTCTCCAGCTGCTTCAGCAAAGGCATTGCCACATGCCCTAAGCGCCGGTGTGCCGTTGCCCAATCTGTCTCCCCAGATCTGGCCGACACTTTCACACCAACCCCTCCAACGGCATTGCACTCCCCCTGGGATGCAGACCCCTCTCCAGCCTGCCCCCCACCATGCCACGCCAGGGCCGGCAGCTGCCACATAGATCTGTACACGTCCTTGCTCTCGTGCAGATCCCAAAGCACCCGATTGCCCAGCTTCCCCTTATAAGTGCGTGCCCCATCCGTGTTGGTGTTCACCCCAGCCTTGCCAAGCTTACGGAGGGAGATAAGGTTGGCCTTCAGGTCGGGGACGAAGAGAACGTCGTGCAGCACCACCGGCTTGCCATCCGCTCCCTTAAACGCAGCTCGTCCCGCACCAGCCACCTTCAACATGTGTCCAGAGGCGGAGCACACTTCATTGATCGGTGCAGCTCGTACTTCGTCCAGCAGGTCCTTGCGCGGCGTCATCGTCCAAGCAGCGCCTGTGTCCAACACCCAATAGTCTAGGGGGTGCAGCTCTGCTCCAACTTTGGCAGAGGCGTCTCCTTGCTCCCCCTTGTCTCCCACATGGAAGAATTGGCCCGCGGTGCGCTCCTTCTTCTTCTCCGCACCGCCGTTGCCCTTCGGGTTGTTGTCGGACGAATCAGCGACCATGTTGGCGCCGTTTTTCTGGTTCCTCCGCGCGCCGCCATCCTGGTGACGATTTTGGGGGGTCCATCCATCGGGTTTCTTATAGCACAAAAACCAGGGGTGCCCTTCCTTCTCACAATACCAGCAACTCCCTTTCATTTTGCCACCAGCACCCGACTTGCCCCCACGTCCAGATTTCGCACCGCGACCCCAACCGGTACCTCCTTGTTGGTCGTTGGAGTCGTCGTCTTTCTTTGCACCGCGTCCAGCACCACCGAAGCCACGTCCTCTGCCACGTCGGCTCCCTTGCATCCTGTAGCCGCTGCTGCCGTCGTCTCCACCCCTCAGTTGGCGGCGACGGAAGTCCTCCTCCAGAATCTTCGTCCGCACCCACTCGAGCGTCCACAAGCTCTGGTTCTGCGGCAGGCTCAATCCGCTCGTAAATTGAAGCCACGATTCTGGCAGCAGCGAGAGCATCTTCAAGCACTTGGTCTGCTCCGGGTAGGTGATTCCCGCGGTCGCCAACTTCGCGTAGAGGTCGCGCATCTTGTCCAGGACTGGTTGCACCGGCTCTCCCTCGCTCAGGCGCAACGCGGACAGCTCCCTCTCCAGCATCAACGTTGCGACAACGGAGGTCGGGGCGTGCAGCTCCTTCAACACGGTCCACGCCTTCGGACCGCATTCAACCTCCGGCAGCAGGTGCATGACGTGGTGACGCTGGTTCAGCTCCAAACTCTGCGACATCAAATAGTAGCCAGCCGAGGAGCGCTCGTCCCAATCTTCCTGCAGCGTGGGGTCACTCGGTCTAGGCTCCTCCCCAATCATTAGTTTCAGCAAACCGATCTGACGGAAATATAATTGCATTTTCCAGGCCCAATCATCATAGCCCTCACCATTGAACTTCTCGACGGTGAAATTCTTCAGCACCTCCTTGACAAGCGAGCCCTGGTTTGTTCGCGCTCCCCTTGGCGCTGAAAGACCAGAATCTTGGCTGCCGCTACGATCTTGGGCTGAAGATTCACCAGCTCCCGCCGAGGTGTTGCCCGCCATAGCTACCTATAACGAGGATCACTATAACGCAGCTCTGATACCAGCTTGTTGGTGTAAGGGCCTAATAAACTCAAGCTATTAGGACTTAATCAAACTTAAAACCTCTCCTCGGGGTCACCTCTAAGGGTCCCTGGGTGCCTGGTACAAGACCAGCCCCTATCCTCGGGTCCGAGTTTGTAGAGAGAGGGATCAAGAAGGACTTAGTCAAAACAGCAAGAGTACCTTGAACGTCGCGCAGCGTGCCGTGCAGACCGTCGATCGGATTAAGCTGAGAATTCGCTATATCGAAGCTCGCTCCAAGAGCTTTAAAATGAGCCAAGTTGCCTCGCGAAAAGTTCTGCCATTACGAAGTTATGGCTCAGACGGTGTTTGCCTAGCATTAGAGTGCTAGCGTACTAGCGTTGACTCGGGTAGCATTCCGCCGTCGAATAGCGCAGAAACGAAATTCCAGCGAGGAAAGAATTCGCTTGAATCAATTTGACTATATTCAGGTACAAACAGAGAAGGATTAAATAGTTCTAGCTAGCAAGGACCTTGGGAATCAACCTGGGAACAACCAGGGATGATCCCAAATAATTCCAAGCAACAGAACCAACCTGGCTGGACAAAATAGCAGGTGGTAGGTTGGTAAACAACATCTGGTTCTGTTTTTCCAACCTGGGAAAACAACAACCAGGTTCAGGTTCTAAAAACAGAACCTGTTTTGTCTTTGCCCAACCAGCCAAATGCTGGTTCCGCTGGTTTCCCCTGGCCTTGTAGCATGCAGATACAGACAAACAACATCCAACCTTCACCTAAATTGTACCCCTGAAGTGATTGCCCTGCTACAATATAGTTAACCAAACAAAACAGTACAATTACAAGTTGGATAGAACTGAATATGCGCAATCAATTCAACCGAACTGCAAAGCTTCCATCTTGGGTTCCTTTGCGAGCTCGTCCTTTCTGCTTGCACTGTTCATAGCGCGTACAATGTTGTGCCGAAGCGCACATTGCGCGAGTACCTGCAAATGCATCAAGCGAAAATTGCGAAAGCAAACAAACACACGAACACACCATTCACACGCAAATGCATTCGCACACGCATACTCATACAAACAGACGGCAGGATGTCGTGCAATGTGCATTTGCACCCAACACAGGTGTAGCACTCCCAGGCTCAGTACCGCTAGACTCAGCACCCCCAGACTCAGCACCCCCAGGCTCCGCACCCCCAGGCTCAGCACCCCCAGGCTCAGCACCCCCAGGCTCAGCACCCCCAGGCTCCGCACCCCCAGACTCAGCACCCCCAGGCTCAGCACTCCCAGGCTCCGCACCCCCAGACTCAGCACCGCCAGGCTCCTCACGCTCAGGCTCAGCACCCCTAGCAGGACGAGAGTCGACAGCTACCTCGACAGGCTCAACCGGGTCTACCTGGTCGACCAGCTCTAGGTCGACGTCACTCCTGGTCGACCAGAGGGTCTGGTCGACGTCCCAGGTCGACCAGAAGGGGTTGGTCGACTTCCCAGGTCGACCAGAAGGGCTGGTCGACTTCCCAGGTCGACCAGAAGGGCTGGTCGACTTCCAAGATCGACCAGAAAAGCTGGTCGACTTCCCAGGTCGACCAGCCAAAGTTGGCGCCCTCCTGAAGTCGGCGCCCATGCAGTGGCTCCCCGTGCAGGTCGACCAACCCCGTCGACCGGCTCGCCCACTGCTGCAGGTCGGCTGCACCCCTACACCCGACCACGAAATCGGCTCCGCCCAAGCGAGGACGGGGCCAACATCCAACTCCCGTTGACACACATGGATAAGACAAGCACTTACTCTTAGTACCAACCATATGGGTAAATAATGCACTTACGCTCGGTACCAACCATTTAGGTAAGTGACGCGCTGGCTCTTTGTACCAACCATACAGATAAGTAACGCGCTTACTCTTGCTACCAACCACATGGTAAATAACGCGCCTAATCTTGGTACCAACCATATGGGTAAGTAACGCGCTTACTATTGGTACCAACCATATGGGTAAGTAACACGCTTATTCTTGGTACCAACCAAACGGGAAATTAATACGCTTACTCTTGGTTCCAACCATATGGGTAAGTACGCGCTTTACTATTGGTACCAACCATATCGGTAAGTAACGGCAGCGCTGGCTCTTGGTACCGACCATATGGGTAAGTAACGCGCTTACTCTTAGTACCAACCATATGGATAAGTAACACGCTTACTCTTGGTACCAACCATATGGTAAGTAACACGCTTACACTTGGTACCAACCATATGGCATCGTCGGCGTCCACGAAGCCGACCAGCTCCAGCGACTCAGGTCCACCGCCGAACTCCAGGGCGGTGTCACGCGTGTTGGCAAGGTAGGCGAGGCAGCGGTCGACCTTGCGCCAGTGCTGGTCGCTCCTCACCGTGAGGCCGTTCCCCAGCTTGCTGCAGGCGAAGGCGATGTCCGGCCTCATCGTCGTCGCCGCGAACTGCAGCGAGCCGACCTTCTGCCGGTACTCCTCCTCCTGACGCTCCTGCGCCTCCTCGTCGTCGAAGGTGAGCTCGGCGTAGGCGTCGACCGAGATCGGCGTCTTCGGAGTCCGTCCGCCCTGCTCCTCGTCGATGAAGTGCCTACGCAGCTTGTCGGCGTAGCCCTGCTGGTGCAGCCACAGCTTCCCCGCCGACCTGTCGCGCACGATCTCCAGCCCGAGGTACTTCTGCACCGGCGAGATCTCGCGCAGCTCAAAGGCGGCCTCCAACAGCTCCTTCAGCTCCTTCAACATCGCGCGGCTGCTGCTGGCGGCGAGCAAGTCGTCGACGTGCACCCAGCAAGTCGCTCCGTTGTCGCCGACCTTGAAGTAGAGAGCCTCGTCGACCTGGCTCTTCTTCCACCCAGCGCCGACCAGCACGTCGTTGAGCGCCAAGTACCACAGCAGCGGCGACTGCTTCAGCCCGTACAGGCTCTTCAGCAGCTTGCACACCCGGCCGGTTCCGTCGATGAAGTCCGGCTGCGACATGTACAGCACCCGGTCGAGCTTGCTCTGCAGGAAGGCGTTCTTCATGTCGAGCTGCATCAGGTTGAGGTTGAGCACGGCGACGATGCTGAGGAAGATCCTCAGCGTCACGTAGCTGCCCACCGGCGCGAACGTCTCGTCGTAGTCGGCGCCGTACACCTGCGTGAAGCCCTTCACGACCAGCCTCGCCTTCTCCCGCTCGACGGTGTCGTCGATGTTGTACTTCGTCGTCAGCACCCACCGGTTCTTCATGACATTTACTCCCGGCGGGCGTTCGACCAGCTCCCACGTGCCCATGGCGAGGAGACTGCGGATCTCCTCCTCCATGGCGGCCTTCACCGCCGGGCCCTTCCAGCTTGCCAACGCCTCCTTCACCGTCATCGTCGAGATGTCCCAACGGTGGTCGGGGTCGGCCAGCATGTCGGGGTCGAGCTCCGGAAACTCCTCGTCCTCGTCGGCGTCGTCGTACAGGATGTCGTCGTCGTCCTCCACGTCGTACACCGTGGTGAAGGCAGCGGGGATGAAGAAGTCGGGCGGCCTCCGAAGTCGACCAGGGAAGTCGACTAGCTTTTCAGGCGGAACCCCCGCCACGTCACGGTCGGTGGACTGGTCGGCCACCTCCTGGTCGACCAGCTCCTCGTCGCCCAACTGCTCCCCTTCATCTTCTTTGCCGTCCTCGTCGCCCTGCTGCACCTCGGTCGGTTTCCCGGTCGATTGTTCCCCTGTGGTCAGCTCCCCTGTCGACCGCCAGGTCGCCGACTGCTCCTGGGTCGACCTCGTGGCTGCCTGCTCCCCTGTCGGCTTCACCCAAGTCGGCTGCACCTCCTCGACCTGCTCTTCCCCTATCCAGGTCGACTGCACTCCCATGTCGACCTGCTGCACGTCCCGTCGGCCACCGGCGATGCCCTTGGTCGGCGCCACAGGCGACGTCCCACTGCTCCCCTCATCGCCGGAGGCCGACGGCGGAGTCAGCCCACGCAGGTCGACGAGGGGAGGGGCAGGGGAGGTGGAGGAAGGGTGGACGACCTCGACGTCGTCCTCAGCAAGCTCACCGACCTCCGCTAGCAGAGGGAGAGTTGCCGTCGAGGTATCCGTCGGCGTGGCCACCAGCGTCCGCCCTGACACCGGCCCATGCTCCGACTTCCACTCCTCCAGCGACAGGTCCTCGTAGAACACCACGTCCGACGTGGTGACCACCCGGTTGGCAGCAATGTCGAGGAGCTCCCAGCCCTTGCTTGCCTCCGACACGCCGAGGTGAAGGCCCCACTTGGCCTTCGGCTGCAGCTTCCCACCACGCTGCTGCTCAGGGACGAGGAACTGCGCCATGCAGCCCCACACTCGCGCCAGCGACAAGTCGGGCTTCGTCCCGGTCAGCAGCTGGTATGGCGTCGTCCCCGGCGTCGCCGACCGCTCCAGGCAGTTGCGGATCCAGACGGCCTGCCGCAGAGCGAGGTGCCACCAGTGGTGCTGCACGCCCATGTGCAGCAGCATCGTCCGCACCGACTCCACCACCGTCCGCATCTCCCGCTCCGCCATGCCGTTCTGCTGCGGGGTGTAGGGGCAGGTTAGGTCGTGGACGATCCCCTTGCCATCCACGAAGGCGGTGAAGGCCTTGCCGAGAAACTCCCCTCCTCGGTCAGAGCGTAGCTGCAACACCGACTTCTTCGTCTGCCGCTCCACCAGCACCAGCCACTTCTGGAACTCCAGCAGCACATCCGACTTCTTGGCGACCGACCTCACCCACACGTAGCGGGACTTACGGTCCTTCAGCAGCAAGAAGTACAGGCTGCCATCCTTGGCAGCCACCCGGAATGGCCCGCACAAGTCGATGTGGACGACGGCTAGCACGTCGTCGGCGTCGGAGCCTTGGTCGGGGAAGGTGTGCCGCGCCAGCTTCCCGCCGACGCACGAGACACACGGTGAGTCGGCGCCCGTCGCCGACTTGAGGTCCAGCCCAATGGCGACCTCGTGCTTCGCCGAGCTCCGGATGGTGTCCATGCCGACGTGCGCAAGCCGAGCATGCATCCTGCTCGGCGTCGACTTCGTCTTCGAGACGATCGCCCGCAGGGCCACAACCTCCGGCGTGGGCGACGTCGACCTCGTGGAGCAGGGACGCAGGTCGGTGCAGAGGACTCGCCCGGAGTACGTCGCCCGACCGAGCACCTCTCCTGCTGCCGAGACGAGCAGCATCCCGTCGCCGTCCTCCCGAAACTTCACGCCATGCTCCTTCAGCTGGCCGGACGACAACAGGTTCGCCCGCACACCCGGGACGTACAGCACGTCGGGGATGAGAACCTGCTTCCCGGCCTCGCCTTGCAGCGCAATCGTGCCCCGGCCCTGGACGTCTTGCAGCGCCCCATTGAAGCCACGCACGTGCTTCACGTCGCCGCTCGGCCCCAGGTCGACGAAGGCGTCCTTTGTCCCCATCAGGTGGTGGGAGCAGCCGCTGTCGAGCAGGACCACCGCCGGGTTAGCCTGCACAGCTGCCGCCACCGCCTGGAAGTCCTCGCCGGCCTCCGGCGCCAGCGAGACGGTCGGCTCCACGACGCCGACCAGAGAGCACGACGCCGACTTGTCGCCCTGCCCCTTGCCGCCAGCAGAGGAGTCAGCGTCCTTCGCCGAGGTCGACGACTTGGTCGACTGCTTCTCCTTGCGTGGCTGACTTCCTCCTCGACGAGGTCGACGACTGCCAGACCTCCCGCGGCCTCCCTTGTCGTCGTCGTCCGAGTCACTGCGGTCGGGGCACTCGAAGGAGAGGTGGTCGGGGTCGCCGCACAGCCAGCACTCCCGACGTCGACTTCCTCCTCCTCGGCCGTTGTCCTTGGTCGACTTCTTCTTGTTGACCTCATTGGCCGACTTCGAGCCACTGCTACCACCGCCGCCAGACTGTCCACGCTGCCCCGGTCGACCGCCTTGTTTCGCCGGGCGACGCAGTTGACCTGCGCCAAGAGCTCTTGGGAACGCTCGGCCTCCTGCATCGCCTCGTCCTGCAGGATGTACGAGGTCAACGTGTCCTCGTTGAGCGTCGCCCGCGTGCTCGGCGCCATCGACAGCCGCTTCAGCAGGTTGTAGCTGCTCGGAAGTCCCTGCATGACATGGGTGATGTACGACGCCGTCGAGTACTCCGCACCGGCCATCCTGATGGTGGCGAGAATTCGCCGGGCCCGGTTGCAGTAGTCGGTCGCCGTCTCCTGGTCGCCCATACGCAGGTGTGTCAGCTGCCCCTCCAGTTGGGCGATGAACAAGTCGTCGGTGACTTGGTAGGTCGACTCGATGAAATGCCATGCCTGGTGGCCGGCGTCGAGGTACTCCCGGCACCACTTCAAGGCGATTTGCACGCCCGGCGAGCAGCACCGTGAGATGACCGTGAAGGTCAACAGCTGCACGGCGCGGAACTCAGCTCGCAAGTCGGGGTCGCTCGGCGTCGCCACGGTACCTCGAGCGAAGCTGATCAGCCCGGCCATCTCCAGCTGGGGCTCGATGGCCTCCTTCCAGGTGAGTATGTCGGGTCGACCGACCAGCGGGGGAGTCACCGAGATCCTATCCGGCGTGAACTTGAAGTAGCCGTAGCTCGGCGCAATTCCGCCCGCCGTCACCTGGGATGCCAACATCGTCGTCAACCCGCTTCGTCGACCTCCGACGTCGCCCTGCGAGGTGCCCACAGTCGACGTCGACCGCATCCCTCGCCCTTGAACGCCGCCGACTTCATCGGCGTGTATCACACCTCTCTGCCTCGACGTGCCTCCCGCACTGCTGCCGACTTGGTCGCCCCCGGCGTTGACGCCCACGTCGACGCCGCCCTCGGTGTTCACCGGTCGAGGAGAAGCAGGCCGAGAAGGGTGCTCCGTCGCCCACAAGGAACGGATGCCAGCCTCGACGACCGCCCACGGCAGGTCGCCATACTCGTTGGCCTCGTGCTTCCTCCTCGCGTTTTCCAGCCGTGCCTCCAGGGTGTCCACCACCCCCGTGTCACCTACGGCTCCTACCATAGTGACTATCGCACAGCTGCCGGCCGAAGAACAACTTAGGTAAGGTGCCTACTAAGTCGACTAGACTGAAAGGTAAGTCGTTGTGCCGTCCACGCTCACCGCACCATGCGGAGATAACTACTACAACAGGAGCTAGACTACGGGCTAGGCACGGGTGCTCGTGTGATCTCTGCGTTCGTTGGTCCTCAATCGTTTTCCTAGTGCACACACTGCTTGCTAGTTCACAAGGCAATTTGGCAAGAGTTTCACTAGAGAAAGTTGGCAACAATGATACAATGAAGTTGGCAAGACTAGACTACATCAGAGCTAGGATGCAAGCAGGTCGACTGCCAGTAGAGCACGGTCGACCGCGTGCCAGCACAACTTGGTCGACCGCGCTCCAGCAGTGCAGAGACGCGGCTTGCCAACGCTGCAGGTCGACGGCGTGACAACAGCGCAAGTCGACGGCGTGCCAGCGTTGCTCCTGCAGTCCAGCATTGCACCCGCTTCGCAGGTGCTCGTAGGTGATTGGCGTGCACTGCTTCGTCACCTGCACAGCGCACGCACCAAGTCCACCTCGTGCTGACGGCTGCATCTGATCCGCCAGGTCGACCTCGGGATACCACCACCAAGGTCGTCCTCGCCAACCTTGCTTGGGCGACCTTCGTGTGCCTTCGCAGACCCTCGTCACCCAGGTAACATGGTCGACCGGGCAACCAGGTCGACCAGCTGCTCCTGTGCGTGCCCGTCGACCTCCCAAGTCGACGGCCACCTCCAGTCGACCTCCCCAGGTCGACCACTGCCTCCGATGTGTGTAGGTCGACCTCCCAAGTCGACGACTACCTCCAGTCGACCTCCCAGGTCGACCACTACTCCCTGGTCGACCAGCTCTAGGTCGACGTCACTCCTGGTCGACCAGAGGGTCTGGTCGACGTCCCAGGTCGACCAGAAGGGGTTGGTCGACTTCCCAGGTCGACCAGAAGGGCTGGTCGACTTCCCAGGTCGACCAGAAGGGCTGGTCGACTTCCCAGGTCGACCAGAAGGGCTGGTCGACTTCCCAGGTCGACCAGCCAAAGTTGGCGCCCTCCTGAAGTCGGCGCCCATGCAGTGGCTCCCCGTGCAGGTCGACCAACCTCGTCGACCGGCCCGCCCACTGCTGCAGGTCGGCTGCACCCCTACACCCGACCACGAAATCGGCTCCGCCCAAGCGAGGACGGGGCCAACATCCAACTCCCGCTGACACACATGGATAAGACAAGCACTTACTCTTAGTACCATCCACATTGGTAAGAAACGCACTTACTCTTAGTACCATCCACATGGGCAAGTAACGCACTTACTCTTGGTACCATCCACATGGGTAAGTAATGCACTTATTCTTAGTACCATCCACATGGGTAAGAAACGCACTTACTCTTAGTAGCGTCCACATGGATAAGTAAAGCACTTACTCTTGCTACCATCCACAAGGGTAAGTAATGCACTTACTCTAGGTACCGTCTACATGGGTAAATAACGCACTTACTCTTAGTACCATCCACATGGGTAAGTAACGCACTTACTCTTAGTACCATCCACATGGGTATACAACGCACTCACTTTTACTACCATCCATATGGGTAAATTATGCAATTACTCTTAGTATCATCCAGATGGGTAAGTTATGTTGGGTGCAAATTCACATCCTGCCGTCTGTTTGTACGAGTATGCGTGTCCGAATGCATTTGCGTCTGAATGGTGTGTTCGTGTGTTTGCTTGCTTTCGCAATTTTTGCTTGAAGCATTTGCAGGTACTCGTGCAATGTGCGCTTCGGCACAACATTCTACGCGCTATGAACAGTGCAAGCAGAAAGGACGAGCTCGCAAAGGAACCCAAGATGAAAGCTTTGCAGTTCGGTTTGATTGATTGTGCAGATTCAGTTCTATCCAACTCGAAATTGTACTGTTCTGTTTGGTTGACTATAGTGTAGCAGGGCAGGCACTATAGGGGTACAATTTAGGTGAAGGTTGGATGTTGTTTGTCTCTATCTGCATGCTACAAGGCGAGGGGAAACCAGCGGAACCAGCATTTGGCTGGTTGGGCAAAGACAAAACAGGAACCTGAACCTGGTTGTTGTTTTCCCATGTTGGAAAAACAGAACCAGAGGCTGTTTACCAACCTACCACCTGCTATTTTGTCCAGCCAGGTTGGTTCTGTTGCTTGGAATTATTTGGGATCATCCCTGGTTGTTCCCA
Source organism: Closterium sp. Yama58-4 (assembly GCA_947470075.1). Taxonomy (NCBI): domain Eukaryota; kingdom Viridiplantae; phylum Streptophyta; class Zygnematophyceae; order Desmidiales; family Closteriaceae; genus Closterium; species Closterium sp. Yama58-4. The sequence goes on from CANIUD010000595.1 coordinate 99,008, forward strand.
GGATGATTCCCAAGGTCCTTGCTAGCTACAACTATTTAGTCATTTTCTGTTTGTTCCTGGACATAGTCAATTGATTCAAGCGGATTCCTTCCTTGCTGGAATTTCGTTCTCTATGCGGTAACGTCGTGATGCTACCTGAGTCAATGCTAGTACGCTAGCACTCTAATGCTAGGCAAACGCTGTCCGAGCCATAACTTCGTAATGGCAGAACTTTTTGCGAGGCAACTTGGCTTATTTTAAAGCTCTTGGAGCGAGCTTCGATATAGCAAATTCTCAGCTTAATCTGATCGACGGTCTGCACGGCACGCTGCGCGATGTTCAAGGTACTCTTGCTGTTTTGGCTAAGTCATTCTTGGTTCCTCTCTCTACAAACTCGGACCCGAGGATAGGGGCTGGTCTTGTACCAGGCACCCAGGGACCCTTGGAGGTGACCTCGAGGAGAGGTATTAAGTTTGATTAAGTCCTAATAGCTTGAGTTTATTAGGCCCTTACACCAGAAAGCTGGTATCAGAGCTGCGTTATAGTGATCCTCGTTATAGGTAGCTATGGCGGGCAACACCTCGGCGGGAGCTGGTAAATCTTCAGTCCAATATCGTAGCGGTAGCCATGATTCTGGTGTTTTGGGATCTGCATGAGAGCAAGGACGTGTACAGCTATCGGCGTTGGCGAGGCACAGTGGGGTGCAGGCCGGAGAGGGGTCTGTATCCCACGGGGAGTGCAACGCCGTTGGAGGGGTTGGTGTGAAAGTATCGGCCAGATCTGGGGAGACGGATTGGGCAACGGCACACCGACGCTTGGGGCATGTGGCAATGCCTTTGCTGAAGGTGGAGAAGGATGGAGCCGTTAAGGGTCTGAAGCTGAACGGACAGCCACCTGATGAGAACTGTGAAATTGTGATCTGTTTGCTCTTAAAGTTTACCCGTTTCCCCTTCCATAGTGTGGCTGGCAAGAGCAAGAAGCCTTTGGAGCTGGTCCACATGGACTTGGTGGGGCTGCTGCCGGTGCAAGGCCACAAAAGGGAGCGCTATTCCCTTATAATTGTGATGTGGGATATCCGATGAAGCAGAAGGACCATGCTGCTTCCACGATACGGGATGATTGGCTGCCGTTCGTGGAAAAGCAAGCCGAGTGTGTGGTGAAGCGGATTAGGACAGACCGGGGTGGTGAGTTCCTTGGAGCTGAAATGACGGCCTGGCTCAAGAAGCAGGGCATCCAGAGGGAGCTGACCACGGCTTACACCCCACAGTCGAACGGCGTAGCAGAACGGGCGAACCGGACAATCCTGGAGACAGCTGCTCATAGAATCTGGGCTGAGAAACAAGACGTGGCCCCACGCTGTCCGGCACGCTACTGTCGCTAGGAACAGGGTGCTCACCAAGGTTGGTGATGACTCCTAGGTCCCCTTGGAGAGGTGGCTTGGGAGGAAGCTGCCGGTGGACATGCTGAGGGTGTTTGGCTGCATGGCAGTCGCCCACGTCCCCAAGACCTACCGCAGTAAGTTGGGGGCGAGTGCAATCTGGTGTGTGCATTTGGGGCTGGCTGCTGAGAGCAAGGGATGGCTGTTGTGGGATCTTGTGTTGTTTAACAGCAGGGATGTGAAATTTATTGAGGGCATGATGTATGGGAGCTGGGAGAAACAACCAGAGGCAAGGGTGTCCCAGCAGATGGAGCAGATCACCATGCAGCTGGACCTGACTTCTAATGTGTGGAAGGAGGGAGAGGAGGCAGCTGCGGGGAATGGTGATGGAGAGAAGGTATAGGAGCCACTTGCTGGTGGAGGAGAGGCTAGTGATAGCACTGGTGAAGCTGCTGGATCTGAAAGAGGAGAGCAGCAGCAGAGCAAGGGTAAGGTGCAAAAGAGGAAGCCGAAGGGTGTCGTTATGAAGGGTTGGGAAACACCCGTCTCTAGGCCAGGACGCACCCGCATGGCAACAAAGATGCTGACTGCAGGAGCTGGTGAAGCAGAGCAGCAGCTTGGGAATGAGGAGGCAATGCTGATTTTACCTCATGGCTATGACCCGGATGAGGAGGATGAACCTGCCTACTGTTTTCTTGCCCCTGCACCAGAGGAACCAGCTAGCATGGAGGAGGCATTAGCTGGACCAGATAGAGACAAATGGCCGGCTTCTAGGGATGCTGAGTACCAGAGCCTGCTAGAGAATGGGACATGGGATCTGGTGGTGCTGCCTGAGGGGAAGAAAGCCGTACAGTGCAAGTGGGTGCTGAGGATCAAGACCGATAACAAGGGGCAGGTCACCATCTACAAGGGGTTTATGTAGATGGAGAAGCAGGACTTTAACGAGATCTTTGCTCCCACTGCCAAATCCCCTACCCTCCGTATCGTTTTGGCAAATGCAGCTGTTAGTGTGAAATTCATCATTCAGATGGATATATCAACGGCATTCCTGATGTAACGGTATTCATGACACAGGCGCCTAGGTATGAGGATGGTACGGGCAGGGTGTGCAAGCTGAAAAAGTCAATCTACGCCACGCTGCCACGCTGCGGGCAGGGTGTGCAAGCAGGTGCCATGCTGCTGGTACTAGAGGTTGGCAGCTGTTTTAGAGGAGATAGGGTTCAGGACCAGCAGCTGTGATGAGAGCCTCTTTCTCAAGGGGGAGGGGGAGAAGCTGGTGCTGTTTCTGGTCTATGTGGACGACATTCTTCTCTTCAGCAGCAGCATGAAGGAGATCCAGAAAGTGCAGCAGCAGCTGATGGAAAACTTCAAGTGCAAGAACCTTGGGGAGGTAAAGTACTATCTCGGTTCACATGAGGCCCGACATCTCCTTCTCAGTTGGGCAGCTGGCCAGGGTGGTGCAGAATCCATCACCCAAGCATTGGAGTTCAATACTCCGCATCTGCACAAGTGAAGCAGAAAGGGGTTGAGGTGCTGAAAGAGAAGGGGGAGCGGCTTGGAGAAGGCAAGCTCTTTCTCACCTGCTTTACCAATGCTACTTGGGCGTCTGAGAAGGAGGATTCCTCATCTGTGGAAGGATATACCTGCGTAGTTGGTGGTGGACCTGTTAGTTGGAGGTCTAAAAAGCAGACGGAGGTGGCACTCTCTTCTGTGGAATCAGAGTACATGGCAATGTTCCATGGGGTGAAGGAGGTGATTTGGCTGAGGAGGCTGTTAGAGGAGATTGGCTAGGAGCAGAAGGTTGCTACGCCGCTGTTTTGTAATAGCAAGGGGGCTCTTGGGATGTCCGGGAACGCTGTGCTTCATGGACGGAACAAGCATATGCGTATCAAATGGCACTGACTGCGTAAGGAGGTGAAGAGGGTGACGGTGAATCCGATCTACATCAAGACTCACCAGCAGCCAGCAGACATTCTCACCAAGAGGCTTGCGGATGAGCCTCATTGGCGTTGTGTGCGCATGAGTGGAATGAGCATGAACTAGCATAGAATAATGGAAATGCAGTCGGCAGGCTGAGGGGGAGTGTGTTGGGTGCAAATTGACGTTGCACGACATCCTGCCGTCTGTTTGTACGAGTATGCGTGTGCGAATGCATTTGCGTATGAATGGTGTGTTCGTGTGTTTGCTTGCTTTCGCAATTTTCGCTTGAAGCATTCGCACGTACTCGTGCAATGTGCGCTTCTGCACAACATTGTACGCGCTATGAACAGTGCAAGCAGAAAGGACGAGCTCGCAAAGGAACCCAAGATGGAAGCTTTGCAGTTTGGTTGAGTTGATTGATTGCTCAGATTCAGTTCTATCCAACTCGAAATTGTACTGTTCTGTTTGGTTGACTATAGTGTAGCAGGGCAGGCACTATAGGGGTACAATTTAGGTGAAGGTTGGATGTTGTTTGTCTGTATCTGCATGTTACAAGGCCAGGGGAAACCAGCGGAACCAGCATTTGGCTGGTTGGGTAAAGACAATACAAGTAATGTTTTAGAACATGAACCTAGTTGTTGTTTTCCAAGGTTGGTAAAATCAGAACAACATACCACCTGCTATCTTTGTTGGTGTAAGGGCCTAATAAACTCAAGCTATTAGGACTTAATCAAACTTAAAACCTCTCCTCGGGGTCACCTCCAAGGGTCCCTGGGTGCCTGGTACAAGACCAGCCCCTATCCTCGGGTCCGAGTTTGTAGAGAGAGGGATCAAGAAGGACTTAGTCAAAACAGCAAGAGTACCTTGAACGTCGCGCAGCGTGCCGTGCAGACCGTCGATCGGATTAAGCTGAGAATTCACTATATCGAAGCTCGCTCCAAGAGCTTTAAAATGAGCCAAGTTGCCTCGCGAAAAGTTCTGCCATTACTAAGTTATGGCTCGGACAGCGTTTGCCTAGCGTTGGAGTGCTAGCATACTAGCATTGACTCGGGTAGCATTCCGCCGTCGAATAGCGCAGAAACGAAATTCTAGCGAGGAAGGAATTCGCTTGAATCAATTTGACTATATTCAGGTACAAACAGAGAAGGATTAAATAGTTCTAGCTAGCAAGGACCTTGGGAATCAACCTGGGAACAACCAGGGATGATCCCAAATAATTCCAAGCAACAGAACCAACCTGGCTGGACAAAATAGCAGGTGGTAGGTTGGTAAACAACCTCTGGTTCTGTTTTTCCAACCTGGGAAAAACAACAACCAGGTTCAGGTTCTAAAAACAGAACCTGTTTTGTCTTTGCCCAACCAGCCAAATGCTGGTTCCGCTGGTTTCCCCTGGCCTTGTAGCATGCAGATACAGACAAACAACATCCAACCTTCACCTAAATTGTACCCCTATAGTGCCTTCCCTGCTACACTATAGTTAACCAAACAAAACAGTACAATTTCGAGTTGGATAGAACTGAATCTGCGCAATCAACTCAACCGAACTGCAAAGCTTCCATCTTGGGTTCCTTTGTGAGCTCGTCCTTTCTGCTTGCACTGTTCATAGCGCGTACAATGTTGTGCCGAAGCGCACATTGCGTGAGTACCTGCAAATGCATCAAGCGAAAATTGCGAAAGCAAACAAACACACGAACATTCCATTCACACCCAAATGCATTCGCACACGCATACTCGTACAAACAGACGGCAGGATGTCGTGCAATGTAAATTTGCACCCAACACACTCCCCCTCAACCTGCTGGCTGCATCCCCATAATTCCATGCTAGTTCATGCTCATTCCACTCATGCGCACACAACGCCAATGAGGCTCATCCGCAAGCCTCTTGGTGAGAAAGTCTGCTGGCTGCTGGTGAGTCTTGATGTAGATCGGATGCACCGTCCCCCTCTTCACCTCCTTACGCAGCCAGTGCCACTTGATACGCATGTGCTTGTTCAGCCCATGAAGCACAGCGTTTCTGGCCATCCCAAGAGCCCCCTTGCTATCACAAAACAGCGGCGTAGCAACTTTCTGCTCCTGGCCAATCTCCTCTAACAGCCTCCTCAGCCAAATCACCTCCTTCACCCTATGGAACATCGCCATGTACTCTGATTCTACGGAAGAGAGTGCCGTCTCCGTCTGCTTCTTGGACCTCCAACTAACAGGTCCTCCCCCAACTACGCAGATGTATCCTCCCACAGATGAGGAATCCTCCTTCTCAGAAGCCCACGTAGCATCGGTAAAGCAAGTGAGAAATAGCTTGCCTTCTCCAAGCCTCTCCCCCTTCTCTTTCAGCACCTCCACCCCTTTCTGCTTCACCTGTGCAGATGCGGAGTATTGAACTCCAATGCTTGGGTGAGAGTTCAGGTACTTCACCACACGCTCAGCTGCATCCACCTGCTCCTCTGATGGATTCTGCACCACCCTAGCCAGCTGCCCAACCGAGAAAGAGATGTCGGGCCTCGTGTGAACTGCTGCGTACAAGAGGCTGCCCACCAAGGACTGAAATTGCTGCTGCTCTTCAGCTTCAACCCCTTCATCCTCTGCAGCCTTCACAAGCTTGAATTCTGCTGGCAGGGGAGTTGCAACCTTGCGCTCATTCTCAATCCCATACTTCTCCCCCAGCTCCTTGATGAACTTCTCCTGGTGCAGCTTCAACCACCTGTGATCTGGATCCCTCTCCACGTGCATCCCGAGGTAGTACTTTACCTCCCCAAGGTTCTTGCACTTGAAGTTTTCCATCAGTTGCTGCTGCACTTTCTGGATCTCCTTCATGCTGCTGCTGAAGAGAAGAATGTCGTCCACATAGACCAGAAACAGCACCAGCTTCTCCCCCTCGCCCTTGAGAAAGAGGCTCTCATCACAGCTGCTGGTCCTGAATCCCATCTCCTCTAAAACAGCTGCCAACTTCTGGTACCAGCAGCGTGGCGCCTGCTTCAAGCCGTAGATGGACTTGTTGAGCTTGCACACCCTGCCCGTACCATCCTCATACCCAGGCGGCTGCGTCATGTACACATCCTCCTCTAAAATCCCATTCAGGAATGCCGTTGAAATATCCATCTGAATGATGAATTTCCCACTAACAGCTGCATCTGTCAACAAGACACGGAGGGTAGGGGGTTTGGCAGTGGGAGCAAAGATCTCGTTGAAGTCCTGCTTCTCCTTCTGCATAAACCCCTTCGCCACCAGCCTACTCTTGTAGATGGTGACCTGCCCCTTGTCATCGGTCTTGATCCTCAGCACCCACTTGCATTGTATCGCTTTCTTCCCATCAGGCAGCACCACCAGATCCCATGTCCTATTCTCCAGCAGACTCTGGTACTCAGCATCCCTAGAAGCCAGCCACTTGTCCCTATCTGGTCCAGCTAATGCCTCCTCCATGCTAGCTGGTTCCTCTGGTGCAGGGGCAAGAAAACAGTACGCAGGCTCATCCTCCTCATCCGGGTCATAGCCATGAGGTAGAATCAGCAATGCCTCTTCGGTCCCTAGCTGCTGCTCTGCTGCATCAGTTCCTGCAGTCAGCTTCTTAGTAGCCATACGGGTACGTCCTGGCCTGGAGACGGGTGTCTCCCATCCCTTCATAACGACACCCTTCGGCTTCTTAGTTTTTCCCTGCTGCTTCTCTCCTCCCTCGGGTCCAGCAGCTCCACTAGTGCTGCCGCCAGTTTCCACACCATTTTCTCCACCAGCAGATGCCTCCTGTACCTTCTCTCCATCACCATTTCCAGCAGCTGCCTCCTCTCCCTCCTCCCACACACTAGGAGTCAGGTCCAGCTGCATGGTGATCTGCTCCATCTGCTGGGACACCCTTGCCTCCGGCTGTTTCTCCCAGCTCCCATACATCATGCCCTCAATGAATTTCACATCCCTGCTGTCAAACAACACACCCTTGGATGGTTCCCACAGCAGCCATCCCTTGCTCTCAGCAGCCAGCCCCAAATGCACACACCAGATTGCACTCGCCCCCAACTTACTGCGGTAGGTCTTGGGGACGTGGGCGACTGCCATGCAACCGAACACCCTCAGCATGTCCACCGGCGGCTTCCTCCCAAGCCACCTCTCCAACGGCACCCACGAGTCATCCCCAACCTTGGTGAGCACCCTGTTCCTAGCGACAGTGGCGTGCCGGACAGCATGAGGCCACATAGAATTGCTCAGCCCAGATTCTATGAGCAGCGCCCTAGCTGTCTCCAGAATGGTCCGGTTTGCCCGTTCTGCTACACCATTGGACTGTGGGGTATAAGCCGTGGTCAGCTCTCTCTGGATGCCCTGCTTCTTGAGCCAGGCCGTCATTTCAGCTCCAAGGAACTCACCACCCCGGTCTGTCCTAATCCGCTTCACTACACACTCCGCCTGCTTCTCCACGAATGGCAGCCAATCGTCCCGTATCGTGGAGGCGGCGTGGTCCTTCTGCTTCAGCGGATACGCCCACATCAGCCTGCTCCAGTCATCCACAATTGTAAGAAAATACCGCTCCCCCTTGTGCCCTTGCACCGGCAGCGGCCCCACCAAGTCTATGTGGACCAGCTCCAAAGGCTTCTTGCTCCTGCCAGCCACACTATGGAAAGGGAAACGGGTGAACTTTGAAAGCAAACAGATTTCACAGTTGTCATCGGGTGGCTGTCCGTTCAGCTTCAGACCCTTAACGGCTCCATCCTTCTCCAGCTGCTTCAGCAAAGGCATTGCCACATGCCCTAAGCGCCGGTGTGCCGTTGCCCAATCTGTCTCCCCAGATCTGGCCGACACTTTCACACCAACCCCTCCAACGGCATTGCACTCCCCCTGGGATGCAGACCCCTCTCCAGCCTGCCCCCCACCATGCCACGCCAGGGCCGGCAGCTGCCACATAGATCTGTACACGTCCTTGCTCTCGTGCAGATCCCAAAGCACCCGATTGCCCAGCTTCCCCTTATAAGTGCGTGCCCCATCCGTGTTGGTGTTCACCCCAGCCTTGCCAAGCTTACGGAGGGAGATAAGGTTGGCCTTCAGGTCGGGGACGAAGAGAACGTCGTGCAGCACCACCGGCTTGCCATCCGCTCCCTTAAACGCAGCTCGTCCCGCACCAGCCACCTTCAACATGTGTCCAGAGGCGGAGCACACTTCATTGATCGGTGCAGCTCGTACTTCGTCCAGCAGGTCCTTGCGCGGCGTCATCGTCCAAGCAGCGCCTGTGTCCAACACCCAATAGTCTAGGGGGTGCAGCTCTGCTCCAACTTTGGCAGAGGCGTCTCCTTGCTCCCCCTTGTCTCCCACATGGAAGAATTGGCCCGCGGTGCGCTCCTTCTTCTTCTCCGCACCGCCGTTGCCCTTCGGGTTGTTGTCGGACGAATCAGCGACCATGTTGGCGCCGTTTTTCTGGTTCCTCCGCGCGCCGCCATCCTGGTGACGATTCTGGGGGGTCCATCCATCGGGTTTCTTATAGCACAAAAACCAGGGGTGCCCTTCCTTCTCACAATACCAGCAACTCCCTTTCATTTTGCCACCAGCACCCGATTTGCCCCCACGTCCAGATTTCGCACCGCGACCCCAACCGGTACCTCCTTGTTGGTCGTTGGAGTCGTCGTCTTTCTTTGCACCGCGTCCAGCACCACCGAAGCCACGTCCTCTGCCACGTCGGCTCCCTTGCATCCCGTAGCCGCTGCTGCCGTCGTCCCCACCCCTCAGTTGGCGGCGACGGAAGTCCTCCTCCAGAATCTTCGTCCGCACCCACTCGAGCGTCCACAAGCTCTGGTTCTGCGGCAGGCTCAATCCGCTCGTAAATTGAAGCCACGATTCCGGCAGCAGCGAGAGCATCTTCAAGCACTTGGTCTGCTCCGGGTAGGTGATTCCCGCGGTCGCCAACTTCGCGTAGAGGTCGCGCATCTTGTCCAGGACTGGTTGCACCGGCTCTCCCTCGCTCAGGCGCAACGCGGACAGCTCCCTCTCCAGCATCAACGTTGCGACAACGGAGGTCGGGGCGTGCAGCTCCTTCAACACGGTCCACGCCTTCGGACCGCATTCAACCTCCGGCAGCAGGTGCATGACGTGGTGACGCTGGTTCAGCTCCAAACTCTGCGACATCAAATAGTAGCCAGCCGAGGAGCGCTCGTCCCAATCTTCCTGCAGCGTGGGGTCACTCGGTCTAGGCTCCTCCCCAATCATTAGTTTCAGCAAACCGATCTGACGGAAATATAATTGCATTTTCCAGGCCCAATCATCATAGCCCTCACCATTGAACTTCTCGACGGTGAAATTCTTCAGCACCTCCTTGACAAGCGAGCCCTGGTTTGTTCGCGCTCCCCTTGGCGCTGAAAGACCAGAATCTTGGCTGCCGCTACGATCTTGGGCTGAAGATTCACCAGCTCCCGCCGAGGTGTTGCCCGCCATAGCTACCTATAACGAGGATCACTATAACGTAGCTGTGATACCAGCTTGTTGGTGTAAGGGCCTAATAAAATCAAGCTATTAGGACTTAATCAAACTTAAAACCTCTCCTCGGGGTCACCTCCAAGGGTCCCTGGGTGCCTGGTACAAGACCAGCCCCTATCCTCGGGTCCGAGTTTGTAGAGAGAGGGATCAAGAAGGACTTAGTCAAAACAGCAAGAGTATCTTGAACGTCGCGCAGCGTGCCGTGCAGACCGTCGATCGGATTAAGCTGAGAATTCACTATATCGAAGCTCGCTCCAAGAGCTTTAAAATGAGCCAAGTTGCCTCGCGAAAAGTTCTGCCATTACTAAGTTATGGCTCGGACAGCGTTTGCCTAGCGTTGGAGTGCTAGCATACTAGCGTTGACTCGGGTAGCATTCCGCCGTCGAATAGCGCAGAAACGAAATTCCAGCGAGGAAGGAATTCGCTTGAATCAATTTGACTATATTCAGGTACAAACAGAGAAGGATTAAATAGTTCTAGCTAGCAAGGACCTTGGGAATCAACCTGGGAACAACCAGGGATGATCCCAAATAATTCCAAGCAACAGAACCAACCTGGCTGGACAAAATAGCAGGTGGTAGGTTGGTAAACAACCTCTGGTTCTGTTTTTCCAACCTGGGAAAAACAACAACCAGGTTCAGGTTCTAAAAACAGAACCTGTTTTGTCTTTGCCCAACCAGCCAAATGCTGGTTCCGCTGGTTTCCCCTGGCCTTGTAGCATGCAGATACAGACAAACAACATCCAACCTTCACCTAAATTGTACCCCTATAGTGCCTTCCCTGCTACACTATAGTTAACCAAACAAAACAGTACAATTTCGAGTTGGATAGAACTGAATCTGCGCAATCAACTCAACCGAACTGCAAAGCTTCCATCTTGGGTTCCTTTGTGAGCTCGTCCTTTCTGCTTGCACTGTTCATAGCGCGTACAATGTTGTGCCGAAGCGCACATTGCGTGAGTACCTGCAAATGCATCAAGCGAAAATTGCGAAAGCAAACAAACACACGAACATTCCATTCACACCCAAATGCATTCGCACACGCATACTCGTACAAACAGACGGCAGGATGTCGTGCAATGTAAATTTGCACCCAACAATCTTGTCCAGCCAAGTTGGTTCTGTTGCTTGGAATTATTTGGGATCATCCCTGGTTGTTCCCAGGTTGATTCCCAAGGTCCTTGCTAGCTAGAACTATTTAGTCCTTCTCTGTTTGTACCTGGACATAGTCAATTGATTCAAGCGGATTCCTTCCTTGCTGGAATTTCGTTCTCTACGCGGTAACGACGTGATGCTACCTGAGTCAACGCTAGTACGCTAGCACTTTAATGCTAGGCAAACGCTGTCCGAGCCATAACTTCGTAATGGCAGAACTTTTTGCGAGGCAACTTGGCTTATTTTAAAGCTCTTGGAGCGAGCTTCGATATAGAAAATTCTCAGCTTAATCCGATCGACGGTCTGCACGGCACGCTGTGCGACGTTCAAGGTACTCTTGTTATTTTGGCTAAGTCATTCTTGGTTCCTCTCTCTACAAACTCGGACCCGAGGATAGGGGCTGGTCTTGTACCAGGCACCCAGGGACCCTTGGAGGTGACCCCGAGGAGAGGTATTAAGTTTGATTAAGTCCTAATAGCTTGAGTTTTTAGGCCCTTACACCAAGAAGTTTGCTCTTGGTACCATCCATACAGGTAAGTAACACACTTACTCTTAGTACCATCCATATGGGTAAATAACGCACTTACTCTTAGTACCATCCACATGGGTAAATTACACATTTAGCCTTAGTATCATACACATGGTATACAACGCACTTACTTTTAGTACCATCCACATGGGTAGCTTGTGCACTTTCTATTAGTTCCAACCACATGGATACGTTATGCACTTACTCTTAGTACCATCCATATGGGTAAGTAATGCACTTACTCTTAGTACTACTTGGTACCATCCTCATAAGTAAGTACTGCACTTACTCTTGGTACCATCAACATGGGTAGATTAAGCACTTACTATTAGTACCATCCACATGGGTAATTACGCACTTACTCGTAGTACCATCCACATGGGTAAGAAACTCACTTAATCTTACTACCATCCACATTGGTAAGTATTGCACTCACTCTCAGTTGTTGGGTGCAAATGCACATTGCACGACATCCTGCCGTCTGTTTGTACGAGTATGCGTGTGCGAATGCATTTGCGTGTGAATGGTGTGTTCGTGTGTTTGTTTGCTTTCGCATTTTTCGCTTGATGCATTTGCAGGTACTCGCGCAATGTGCGCTTTGGCACAACATTGTATGCGCTATGAACAGTGCAAGCAGGAAGGACGAGCTCGCAAAGGAACCCAAGATGGAAGCTTTGCAGTTCGGTTGAGTTGATTGCGCAGATTCAGTTCTATCCAACTCGGAATTGTACTGTTTTTTTTTTGGTTAACTATAGTGTAGCAGGGAAGGCACTATAGGGGTACAATTTAGGTGAAGGTTGGATGTTGTTTGTCTGTATCTGCATGCTACAAGGCCAGGGGAAACCAGCGGAACCAGCATTTGGCTGGTTGGGCAAAGACAAAACAGGTTCTGTTTTTAGAACCTGAACCTGGTTGTTGTTTTCCCAGGTTGGAAAAACAGAACCAGAGGTTGTTTACCAACCTACCACCTGCTATTTTGTCCAGCCAGGTTGGTTCTGTTGCTTGGAATTATTTGGGATCATCCCTGGTTGTTCCCAGGTTGATTCCCAAGGTCCTTGCTAGCTAGAACTATTTAATCCTTCTCTGTTTGTACCTGAATATAGTCAAATTGATTCAAGCGAATTCCTTCCTCGCTGGAATTTCGTTTCTGCGCTATTCGACGGCGGAATGCTACCCGAGTCAACGCTAGTATGCTAGCACTCCAACGCTAGGCAAACGCTGTCCGAGCCATAACTTAGTAATGGCAGAACTTTTCGCGAGGCAACTTGGCTCATTTTAAAGCTCTTGGAGCGAGCTTCGATATAGCGAATTCTCAGCTTAATCCGACCGACGGTCTGCACGGCACGCTGCGCGACGTTCAAGGTACTCTTGCTGTTTTGACTAAGTTCTTCTTGATCCCTCTCTCTACAAACTCGGACCCGAGGATAGGGGCTGGTCTTGTACCAGGCACCCAGGGACCCTTGGAGGTGACCCCGAGGAGAGGTTTTAAGTTTGATTAAGTCCTAATAGCTTGAGTTTATTAGGCCCTTACACCAACAAGCTGGTATCAGAGCTGCGTTATAGTGATCCTCGTTATAGGTAGCTATGGCGGGCAACACCTCGGCGGGAGCTGGTGAATCTTCAGCCCAAGATCGTAGCGGCAGCCAAGATTCTGGTCTTTCAGCGCCACGGGGAGCGCGAACAAACCAGGGCTCGCTTGTCAAGGAGGTGCTGAAGAATTTCACCGTCGAGAAGTTCAATGGTGAGGGCTATGATGATTGGGCCTGGAAAATGCAATTATATTTCCGTCAGATCGGTTTGCTGAAACTAATGATTGGGGAGGAGCCTAGACCGAGTGACCCCACGCTGCAGGAAGATTGGGACGAGCGCTCCTCGGCTGGCTACTATTTGATGTCGCAGAGTTTGGAGCTGAACCAGCGTCACCACGTCATGCACCTGCTGCCGGAGGTTGAATGCGGTCCGAAGGCGTGGACCGTGTTGAAGGAGCTGCACGCCCCGACCTCCGTTGTCGCAACGTTGATGCTGGAGAGGGAGCTGTCCGCGTTGCGCCTGAGCGAGGGAGAGCCGGTGCAACCAGTCCTGGACAAGATGCGCGACCTCTACGCGAAGTTGGCGACCACGGGAATCACCTACCCGGAGCAGACCAAGTGCTTGAAGATGCTCTCGCTGCTGCCAGAATCGTGGCTTCAATTTACGAGCGGATTGAGCCTGCCGCAGAACCAGAGCTTGTGGACGCTCGAGTGGGTGCGGACGAAGATTCTGGAGGAGGACTTCCGTCGCCGCCAACTGAGGGGTGGAGACGACGGCAGCAGCGGCTACGGGATGCAAGGGAGCCGACGTGGCAGAGGACGTGGCTTCGGTGGTGCTGGACGCGGTGCAAAGAAAGACGACGACTCCAACGACCAACAAGGAGGTACCGGTTGGGGTCGCGGTGCGAAATCTGGACGTGGGGGCAAGTCGGGTGCTGGTGGCAAAATGAAAGGGAGTTGCTGGTATTGTGAGAAGGAAGGGCACCCCTGGTTTTTGTGCTATAAGAAACCCGATGGATGGACCCCCCAGAATCGTCACCAGGATGGCGGCGCGCGGAGGAACCAGAAAAACGGCGCCAACATGGTCGCTGATTCGTCCGACAACAACCCGAAGGGCAACGGCGGTGCGGAGAAGAAGAAGGAGCGCACCGCGGGCCAATTCTTCCATGTGGGAGACAAGGGGGAGCAAGGAGACGCCTCTGCCAAAGTTGGAGCAGAGCTGCACCCCCTAGACTATTGGGTGTTGGACACAGGCGCTGCTTGGACGATGACGCCGCGCAAGGACCTGCTGGACGAAGTACGAGCTGCACCGATCAATGAAGTGTGCTCCGCCTCTGGACACATGTTGAAGGTGGCTGGTGCGGGACGAGCTGCGTTTAAGGGAGCGGATGGCAAGCCGGTGGTGCTGCACGACGTTCTCTTCGTCCCCGACCTGAAGGCCAACCTTATCTCCCTCCGTAAGCTTGGCAAGGCTGGGGTGAACACCAACACGGATGGGGCACGCACTTATAAGGGGAAGCTGGGCAATCGGGTGCTTTGGGATCTGCACGAGAGCAAGGACGTGTACAGATCTATGTGGCAGCTGCCGGCCCTGGCGTGGCATGGTGGGGGGCAGGCTGGAGAGGGGTCTGCATCCCAGGGGGAGTGCAATGCCGTTGGAGGGGTTGGTGTGAAAGTGTCGGCCAGATCTGGGGAGACAGATTGGGCAACGGCACACCGGCGCTTAGGGCATGTGGCAATGCCTTTGCTGAAGCAGCTGGAGAAGGATGGAGCCGTTAAGGGTCTGAAGCTGAACGGACAGCCACCCGATGACAACTGTGAAATCTGTTTGCTTTCAAAGTTCACCCGTTTCCCTTTCCATAGTGTGGCTGGCAGGAGCAAGAAGCCTTTGGAGCTGGTCCACATGGACTTGGTGGGGCCGCTGCCGGTGCAAGGGCACAAGGGGGAGCGGTATTTTCTTACAATTGTGGATGACTGGAGCAGGCTGATGTGGGCGTATCCGCTGAAGCAGAAGGACCACGCCGCCTCCACGATACGGGACGATTGGCTGCCATTCGTGGAGAAGCAGGCGGAGTGTGTAGTGAAGCGGATTAGGACAGACCGGGGTGGTGAGTTCCTTGGAGCTGAAATGACGGCCTGGCTCAAGAAGCAGGGCATCCAGAGAGAGCTGACCACGGCTTATACCCCACAGTCCAATGGTGTAGCAGAACGGGCAAACCGGACCATTCTGGAGACAGCTAGGGCGCTGCTCATAGAATCTGGGCTGAGCAATTCTATGTGGCCTCATGCTGTCCGGCACGCCACTGTCGCTAGGAACAGGGTGCTCACCAAGGTTGGGGATGACTCGTGGGTGCCGTTGGAGAGGTGGCTTGGGAGGAAGCCGCCGGTGGACATGCTGAGGGTGTTCGGTTGCATGGCAGTCGCCCACGTCCCCAAGACCTACCGCAGTAAGTTGGGGGCGAGTGCAATCTGGTGTGTGCATTTGGGGCTGGCTGCTGAGAGCAAGGGATGGCTGCTGTGGGAACCATCCAAGGGTGTGTTGTTTGACAGCAGGGATGTGAAATTCATTGAGGGCATGATGTATGGGAGCTGGGAGAAACAGCCGGAGGCAAGGGTGTCCCAGCAGATGGAGCAGATCACCATGCAGCTGGACCTGACTCCTAGTGTGTGGGAGGAGGGAGAGGAGGCAGCTGCTGGAAATGGTGATGGAGAGAAGGTACAGGAGGCATCTGCTGGTGGAGAAAATGGTGTGGAAACTGGCGGCAGCACTAGTGGAGCTGCTGGACCCAAGGGAGGAGAGAAGCAGCAGGGAAAAACTAAGAAGCCGAAGGGTGTCGTTATGAAGGGATGGGAGACACCCGTCTCCAGGCCAGGACGTACCCGTATGGCTACTAAGAAGCTGACTGCAGGAACTGATGCAGCAGAGCAGCAGCTAGGGACCGAAGAGGCATTGCTGATTCTACCTCATGGCTATGACCCGGATGAGGAGGATGAGCCTGCGTACTGTTTTCTTGCCCCTGCACCAGAGGAACCAGCTAGCATGGAGGAGGCATTAGCTGGACCAGATAGGGACAAGTGGCTGGCTTCTAGGGATGCTGAGTACCAGAGTCTGCTGGAGAATAGGACATGGGATCTGGTGGTGCTGCCTGATGGGAAGAAAGCGATACAATGCAAGTGGGTGCTGAGGATCAAGACCGATGACAAGGGGCAGGTCACCATCTACAAGAGTAGGCTGGTGGCGAAGGGGTTTATGCAGAAGGAGAAGCAGGACTTCAACGAGATCTTTGCTCCCACTGCCAAACCCCCTACCCTCCGTGTCTTGTTGACAGATGCAGCTGTTAGTGGGAAATTCATCATTCAGATGGATATTTCAACGGCATTCCTGAATGGGATTTTAGAGGAGGATGTGTACATGACGCAGCCGCCTGGGTATGAGGATGGTACGGGCAGGGTGTGCAAGCTCAACAAGTCCATCTACGGCTTGAAGCAGGCGCCACGCTGCTGGTACCAGAAGTTGGCAGCTGTTTTAGAGGAGATGGGATTCAGGACCAGCAGCTGTGATGAGAGCCTCTTTCTCAAGGGCGAGGGGGAGAAGCTGGTGCTGTTTCTGGTCTATGTGGACGACATTCTTCTCTTCAGCAGCAGCATGAAGGAGATCCAGAAAGTGCAGCAGCAACTGATGGAAAACTTCAAGTGCAAGAACCTTGGGGAGGTAAAGTACTACCTCGGGATGCACGTGGAGAGGGATCCAGATCACAGGTGGTTGAAGCTGCACCAGGAGAAGTTCATCAAGGAGCTGGGGGAGAAGTATGGGATTGAGAATGAGCGCAAGGTTGCAACTCCCCTGCCAGCAGAATTCAAGCTTGTGAAGGCTGCAGAGGATGAAGGGGTTGAAGCTGAAGAGCAGCAGCAATTTCAGTCCTTGGTGGGCAGCCTCTTGTACGCAGCAGTTCACACGAGGCCCGACATCTCTTTCTCGGTTGGGCAGCTGGCTAGGGTGGTGCAGAATCCATCAGAGGAGCAGGTGGATGCAGCTGAGCGTGTGGTGAAGTACCTGAACTCTCACCCAAGCATTGGAGTTCAATACTCCGCATCTGCACAGGTGAAGCAGAAAGGGGTGGAGGTGCTGAAAGAGAAGGGGGAGAGGCTTAGAGAAGGCAAGCTATTTCTCACTTGCTTTACCGATGCTACATGGGCTTCTGAGAAGGAGGATTCCTCATCTGTGGGAGGATACATCTGCGTAGTTGGGGGAGGACCTGTTAGTTGGAGGTCCAAGAAGCAGACGGAGACGGCACTCTCTTCCGTAGAATCAGAGTACATGGCGATGTTCCATGGGGTGAAGGAGGTGATTTGGCTGAGGAGGCTGTTAGAGGAGATTGGCCAGGAGCAGAAAGTTGCTACGCCGCTGTTTTGTGATAGCAAGGGGGCTCTTGGGATGGCCAGAAACGCTGTGCTTCATGGGCTGAACAAGCACATGCGTATCAAGTGGCACTGGCTGCGTAAGGAGGTGAAGAGGGGGACGGTGCATCCGATCTACATCAAGACTCACCAGCAGCCAGCAGACTTTCTCACCAAGAGGCTTGCGGATGAGCCTCATTGGCGTTGTATGCGCATGAGTGGAATGAGCATGAACTAGCATGGAATGACGGGGATGCAGCCGGCAGGCTGAGGGGGAGTGCGTTGGGTGCAAATGCACATTGCACGACATCCTGCCGTCTGTTTGTACGAGTATGCGTGTGCGAATGCATTTGCGTGTGAATGGTGTGTTCGTGTGTTTGTTTGCTTTCGCATTTTTCGCTTGATGCATTTGCAGGTACTCGCGCAATGTGCGCTTTGGCACAACATTGTATGCGCTATGAACAGTGCAAGCAGGAAGGACGAGCTCGCAAAGGAACCCAAGATGGAAGCTTTGCAGTTCGGTTGAGTTGATTGCGCAGATTCAGTTCTATCCAACTCGGAATTGTACTGTTTTTTTTTTGGTTAACTATAGTGTAGCAGGGAAGGCACTATAGGGGTACAATTTAGGTGAAGGTTGGATGTTGTTTGTCTGTATCTGCATGCTACAAGGCCAGGGGAAACCAGCGGAACCAGCATTTGGCTGGTTGGGCAAAGACAAAACAGGTTCTGTTTTTAGAACCTGAACCTGGTTGTTGTTTTCCCAGGTTGGAAAAACAGAACCAGAGGTTGTTTACCAACCTACCACCTGCTATTTTGTCCAGCCAGGTTGGTTCTGTTGCTTGGAATTATTTGGGATCATCCCTGGTTGTTCCCAGGTTGATTCCCAAGGTCCTTGCTAGCTAGAACTATTTAATCCTTCTCTGTTTGTACCAGAATATAGTCAAATTGATTCAAGCGAATTCCTTCCTCGCTGGAATTTCGTTTCTGCGCTATTCGACGGCGGAATGCTACCCGAGTCAACGCTAGTATGCTAGCACTCCAACGCTAGGCAAACGCTGTCCGAGCCATAACTTAGTAATGGCAGAACTTTTCGCGAGGCAACTTGGCTCATTTTAAAGCTCTTGGAGCGAGCTTCGATATAGCGAATTCTCAGCTTAATCCGACCGACGGTCTGCACGGCACGCTGCGCGACGTTCAAGGTACTCTTGCTGTTTTGACTAAGTTCTTCTTGATCCCTCTCTCTACAAACTCGGACCCGAGGATAGGGGCTGGTCTTGTACCAGGCACCCAGGGACCCTTGGAGGTGACCCCGAGGAGAGGTTTTAAGTTTGATTAAGTCCTAATAGCTTGAGTTTATTAGGCCCTTACACCAACATCAGTACCATTCACACGGTTAAGTAGCGCACCAGTTTTTAGTGCAATCCACATAGGTAAATTACGCACTTAATATTAGTCCCATCCACATGAGTAAATAACGCACTTCCTCTTCGTGCCATCCACATGGGTAAGTAGTGCATTTTTTCTTAGTATCATCTACATGGGTAAATTACGCACTTACTATTAGTACCTTCCAAATGGGTAGACAACATACTTTTTATTAGTATCAACCACATAGGTAAGTAACGCATTTACACTTAATACCATTCATATGGGTAAATTACAAACCTACTCTTAGTACCATTCACGTGTTGAAGTAACGCACTTACCCTTATTGTAATCAACACGCGTAAGTAACGCACTTACACTTAGTACCATCCATATGGGTAAGTAACGCACTTACTCTTAGAACCATCCACGGAGTTAAGTAACGCACTTACTCTTACTACCATGGATAACTTTTGCACTTACTATTAGTACCATTCACATGGACAAGTAATGCACTTGCTATTAGTACTATTCACATAAGAATCAAGTAGACTTAGCACCATCCACAAGTGTAAATAACACACATACTCTTAGTACCATCCACACAGGTAAGTAGCATACTTACTCTTAGTACCATTCACATGAGAAAGCGCCTACTCAGCTTGTCGGCGTAGCGTTGATTTGTGCAGCCACAGATACCTCGCCGGCTTGTCGTGGACGATCTCCAGCCCGAGGTACTTTTGAACCAGCAAGATCTTGCACACCTTGAAGGCGGCCTCTAGCAGCTCCTTCAGCTCCTTCAGCATCGCGGCGCTGCTGCTGGCGGCGAGCAGGTCGTCGACGTAGACCAGCACCCAACAGGTCACCTTGACGGCGCCGACCTTGAAGTAGAGAGCCTCGTCGACCTGGCTCTTCTTCCAGCCAGCGTCGACCATTACGTCGTTGAGCGCCTTGTACCCCAGCAGAGGCGACTGCTTCAGCCCGTAGAGGCTCTTCAGCAGCTTGCACATCCGGCCGGTCCCGTCGTTGAAGTAGTCCGGCTGGTACATGTACAGCACCCGGTCAAGCTTGCTTTCCAGGAAGGTCTTCTTCATGTCAAGCTGCATCGTTTTGACGTCGAAGACGGCGGTGATGCGGAGAAAGATCCTTAGCGTGATGTAGCTGCTCATTGGCGCGTATGTCTCGTCGTAGTCGGCGCCATAAACATGCATGAAGCCCTTCACGACCAGCCTCGCCTTCTCGCGCTCGACGGTGTCGTCGATGTGGTACTTCGTCGTCAACACCCACCGAGTCTTCATGATGTTCACCGGGTGTTCGACCAGCTACTAGGTCCCCATGCCCATGAGGCTGCGGATCTCCTCTTCCATGGCGGCCTTCACCGCCGGACCCTTCCAGCTCGCCAACGCCTCCTTCACTGTCGTCGTCGACCACGTCGTAGACCGTGCTGAAGAAGAAGAAGAAGCCAGGAGGCCTCAGAGGTCGTCCTGTACGCCGTGGTCCAGCTTGGACCTCCACTACGTCACTGCCAGATGACTCCACGTCGCCAAACTGCTCCCCTTCATCTTCACCGGCTTCGCTGCCCTCGTCGTCCTGCTGCACCTCGGTTGGCTTCCCTGCCGACTTCTCCACTGCGGTCTGCTCCCCTGCAGACTGCCCGGTTGTTGACTGCTTCTTGGTTGCTGCTGCCTACTACCCTGTCGGCTGCTGCCCTGCTGATGTATCTTGTCCCGGCTTCACCAAAGTCGGCTGCGCCTCCTCCCCAATCAGCGTCAACTTCACTCCCATGTTGACTTGCTGGACGTCACGTCGGCCACCGGCGATGCTCTTGGCCGGCGCCACAGGCGACGCCCCACTGCTCCCCTCATCGCCGGAGGCTGACACCGAATGCAGCTCACGTAGGTCGGCGATGAGGGGAGGGGCAGGAGGGGCAGGGTAAGTGAAAGGGGAATGGACAGCCTCGCCACCTACATCAGCAAGCTTGCCGACCTCGGCGAGCAGAGGGAGCGTCGCCGTCGAGGTGTTCGTCGGTGGGCTGACCTGCGTCCACCCCAACGCCGGCCCATGCTCTGACTTTTACACCTCCACCGACATCGTCTCGTAGAACACCACGTCCGACGTGGTGACCACCCGGTTGTCGGCAATGTCGAGGAGATTCAGCCTTTGCTCTCCTCCGACTCGCCGAGGTTAAGGCCCCACTTGGCCTTCGGCTTCAGCTTCCCACCACGCTGTTACTCAGGGACCAAGAACTGCGCCATGCAGCCCCACACGCGTGCCAGCGACAAGTCGGGCTTCTTCCCGGTGAGCAGCTGGTACGGCGTCGTCCCCAGCGGCAGCGTCGACCACTCCATGCAGTTGTAGATCCAGACGGCCTGCCGCAGAGCGAGGTGCCACCAGTGGTGCTGCACGCCCATGTGCAGCAGCATCGTCCGCACCGACTCCACACGCGCGCCAGCGACAAGTCGGGCTTCGTCCCGGTCAGCAGCTGGTATGGCGTCGTCCCCGGCGTCGCCGACCGCTCCAGGCAGTTGCGAAACCAGACGGCCTGCCGTAGAGCGAGGTGCCACCAGTGGTGCTGCACGCCCATGTGCAGCAGCATCGTCCGCACCGACTCCACCACCGTCCGCATCTCCCGCTCCGCCATGCCGTTCTGCTGCGGGGTGTACGGGCAGGTCAAGTCGTGGACGATCCCCTTGCCGTCCACGAAGTCGGTGAACTGCTTCCCGAGGAACTCCCCGCCCCGGTCCGAGCGCAACATCAGCACCGACTTCTTCGTCTGCCTCTCCACCAGCACCAGCCACTTCTGGAACTCCAGCAGCACGTCCGACTTCTTGGCGACCGGCCTCACCCACACGTAGCGGGACTTACGGTCCTTCAGCAGCAAGAAGTACAGGCTGCCGTCCTTGGCAGCCACCCGGAATGGCCCGCACAAGTCGATGTGGACGACGGCTAGCACGTCGTCGGCGTCGGAGCCTTGGTCGGGGAAGGTGTGCCGCGCCAGCTTCCCGCCGACGCACGAGACACACGGTGAGTCGGCGCCCGTCGCCGACTTGAGGTCCAGCCCAATGGCGACCTCGTTCTTCGCCGAGCTCCGGATGGTGTCCATGCCGACGTGCGCAAGCCGAGCGTGCATCCTGTCCGGCGTCGACTTCGTCTTGGAGACGATCGCCCGCAGGGCCACAACCTCCGGCGTGGGCGACGTCGACCTCGTGGAGCAGAGTCGCAGGTCGGTGCAGAGGACTCGCCCAGAGTACGTCGCCCGACCAAGCACCTCTCCTGCTGCCGAGACGAGCAGCATCCCGTCGCCGTCCTCCCGAAACTTCACGCCATGCTCCTTCAGCTGGCCGGACGACAACAGGTTCGCCCGCACACCTGGGACGTACAGCACGTCGGGGATGAGCACCTGCTTCCCGGCCTCGCCTTGCAGGGCGACGGTGCCGCGGCCCTGGACGTCCTGCAGCGCCCCATTGAAGCCACGCACGTGCTTCACGTCGCCGCTCGGCCCCAAGTCGACGAAGGCGTCCTTTGTCCCCATCAGGTGGTGGGAGCAGCCGCTGTCGAGCAGGACCACCGCCGGGTTGGCCTGCACAGCTGCCGCCACCGCCTGGAAGTCCTCGCCAGCCTCCGGCGCCAGCGAGACGGTCGGCTCCACGACGCCGACCAGCGAGCACGACGCCGACTTGTCGTCGCTCCCCTTGCCGCCAGCAGAGGAGTCGGCGTCCTTCGCCGAGGTCGACGGCTTGGTCGACTGCTTCTCCTTGCGCGGCTGGTTGCCTCGACGTGGACGACGGCTGGCCGACCTCCCGCGGCCTCCCTTGGCGTCGTCATCGTCGGATTCGCTGCGGTCGGGGCACTCAAAGGAGAGGTGGTCGGGGCTGTGGCAGATCCAGCATTCCCGACGCCGACTTCCTCCTCCTCGACCGCTGTCCTTGGTCGACTTCTTCTTGTCGACCTCCTTGGCCGACTTCGAGCCACCGCTACCACCGCCGCCAGACTGTCCACGCTGCCCTGGTCGACCGCCTTGCTTCACCGGGGCGACGTAGTTCACCTGCGCCAGAAGCTCTTGGGACCGCTCAGCCTCCTGCATCGCCTCGTCCTGCAGGATGTACGAGGTCAGTGTGTCCTCGTTGAGCGTCGCCCGTGTGCTCGGCGCCATCGACAGCCGCTTTAGCAGGTTGTAGCTGCTCGGAAGTCCCTGCATGACATGGGTGATGTACGACGCCGTCGAATACTCCGCACCGGCCATCCTGATGGTGGCGAGAATTCGCCGGGCCCGGTTGCAGTAGTCGGTCGCCGTCTCATCATCGCCCATGCGCAGGTGCGTCAACTCGATGAACAGCTGTTCATCAACGCCCCTCCAGCTGTTCATCAACGCCCCTCCGCAGGTCGTCGGTGACCTGGTACGTCGACTCGATGAAGTGCCACGCCTGGTGGCCGGCGTCGAGGTACTCCCTGCACCACTTCAGGGCGATCTGCACGCCCGGCGTGCAGCACCGCGAGATGACCGTGAAGGTCAACAGCTGCACGGCGCGGAACTCAGCTCGCAAGTCGGGGTCGACCAGCGTCTCCACGGTGCCTCGAGCGAAGCTGATCAGCCCGGCCATCTCCAGCTGGGGCTCGATGGCCTCCTTCCAGGTGAGGATGTCTGGTCGACCGACCAGCGGGGGAGTCACCGAGATCCTGTCCGGCGTGAACTTGTAGTAGCCGTAGCTCGGTGCAATTCCGCCCGCCGTCACCTGGGACGCCGCCATCGGCATCAACCCGCTTCGTCGACCTCCGACATCGCCCTGCGAGGTGCCTGCAGCCGCAGGCGACCGCATCCCTCGCGCTTGAACGCCGCCGACTTCATCGGCGTGAATCACACCACGCAGCCTCGACGACGTGCCTCCCGCACTGCTGCCGACTTGGCCACCACCGGCGTTGACGCCCATGTCGACGCCGCCCTCGGTGTTCGCCGGTCGAGGAGACGCAGGCCGAGAAGGGTGCTCCGTCGCCCACAAGGAACGGATGCCAGCCTCGACGACTGCCCAAGGCAGGTCGCCATACTCGTTGGCCTCGTGCTTCCTCCTCGCGTTTTCCAGCCGTGCCTCCAGGGTGTCCACCACCCCCGTGTCACCTACGGCTACTACCATAGTGACTATCGCACAGCTGCCGGCCTACGAACCACTTAGGTAAGGTGCCTACTAGGTCGACTAGACTGAAAGGTAAGTCGTTGTGCCGTCCACGCTCACCGCACCATGCGGAGATAACTCTAGTAACGGGAGCTAGACTACGGGCTAGGCACGGGTGCTCGTGTGATCTCTGCGTTCGTTGGTCCTTAGTCGTTCTCCTAGTGCATACACTGCTTGCTAGTTCACAAGGCAATTTGGCAAGAGTTTCACTAGAGAAAGTTGACAACAATGATCCAATGAAGTTGACAAGGTGGGACTACATCAGAGCTAGCATGCAAGCAAGTCTACTGCCAGCGCAGCACGGTCGACCGCGTGCCAGCACGACTTGGTCGACCGCGCTCCAGCAGTGCAGAGGCGCGGCTTGCCAACGCTGCAAGTCGACGGCGTGACAACAACGCAAGTCGACGGCGTGCCAGCGTTGCTCCCGCAGTACAGCATCGCACCCGCTTCGCAGGTGCTCGCAGATGATTGGCGTGCAGTGCCCCGTCACCTGCACAGCGCACACACCACATCAACTTCGTGCTGACGACTGCTTCTGATGCACCACGTCGACCTCGGGATACCATCACCGAGGTCGTCCTCGCCAAACCACCTGGGCGACCATCGCAAGCCTTCGCAGCACCTCGTCACCCAGGTAACCTGGTCGACCGGGCAACCAGGTCGACCAGAGGCTCCAGTGCGTGCCCGTCGACCACCCAGGTCGACGACCACTTCCGGTCGACCTCCCAGGTCGACCACTGCCTCTGGTACGTGCCGGTCGACCTCCCAAGTCGACGGCCACCTCCAGTCGACCTCCCCAGGTCGACCACTATCCCCTGGTCGACCAGCTTCAAGTCGACGTCACTCCTGGTCGACCAGAAGGCCTGGTCGACTTACCAGGTCGACCAGAAGGTCTGGTCGACGTCCCAGGTCGACCAGAAGGGGTTGGTCGACGTCCCAGGTCGACCAGAAGGGCTGGTCGACGTCCCAGGTCGACCAGCCGAAGTTGGCGCCCTCCCGACGTCGGCGCCCATGCAGTGGCTCCCCGTGCAGGTCGACCAACCTCGTCGACCAACTCGCCCACTGCTGCAGGTCGGCTGCACCCTACACCCGACCACGAAGTCGGCTCCGCCCAAGCGAGGACGGGGCCAACATACAACTCCCGTTGACAGACTACGCCGCTGTTTTCACCGGCGTGTATCACTTCTCGCTGCCTCCACGACGTGCCTCCCGCACTGCTGCCAACTTGGTTACTGGCATTGACGCCCACGTCGACGCCGCCCTCAGTGTTCACCGCTCGAGAAGAGGCTGTCGAGAAGGGTGCTCCGTTGCCCACACGGCGCGGATGCCAGCCTCGACGACCGCCAAGGGGAGGGTCTCTCCGTACTCGCCAACCAAGAGGCGTCTCCTCGCATCCTCCAACCGTGCCTCCAGGGTGTCCACCACCCCTGCGTCACCTACGGCGCCTAACATGGTGACTAATGCACAGCTGCCGGCCTACGAACTCAATAGGTAAGTGATCACTAAGTCGACTAGACTGAGATGTAAGTCGTGTGCCGTCCATGCTCACTACACCATGTGGAGAAATATCAACGGGAGCTAGACTACGGGCTAGACACGGAGTAAGAAAGATCTATGCGATCGTTCGTTCCTTAGTCATTTCCAAGTGCCTCTCACAACTTGCTAGATCACAGGGAGAATTCGCAAGAGATTCACTAGGAAAAGTTGACTACAATAGATACAATGAAGTTGGCAAGACAAGACTAAACCAGAGTTTGCATGTAAGCAGGTCAACTGCCAGCGCAGCACGGTCGACTGCGTGCCAGCACGACTTGGTCGACCGTGCTCCAGCAGTGCAGAGTCGCGGCTTGCCAACGCTGCAGGTCGACGGCGTGCCAACATCGCAAGTTGACGGCGTGCCAACGTTGCTCCCGCAGGACAGCAGCGTACCGACTTTTGAACTTACTATCAGTAGTGTGAGAGTACGACGGCTTATGCTTGCTTTGCTAGCTTGCGTTGACTTTATTATGCATTATCTAGCTTAGCATTATTTTGCTTTGCTTGCTTTTGCTTGATTTCCTAGGTTCGTTGCTTTTTTTATAGTTATTATAGTTATAGGCACCGAACCAGGTTACGTGTACCGAACTAAATCTTATTCGGTTTCCACCGATTTGCTTTCTACCGAGTTCGGGAAAGTTCTGTTCGGGACGCTTCGCGACCCTCAGAACATTCGCGTAACACCTGGGTTACCTGCCTTGTGTCGAGCCTATATATAGCCTCGCCTTGTACCCAAATGAAACATTCAATTCAAATCACCTTTTCTGAGCTCGATCCTAAGATCCTCACAAGTACCATCCACATGGGTAAGTAACACACTTACTCTTAAGCTCATCCTTATGGGTGAATTACGCACTAATCTTACTACCATCCATATGGGTAAGTAACGCACTTACTCTTACTTAGTACCATCCACATGGATAAGTAACGCCGACACTTTTAGTACCATCTCCATGGGAAATTACACACTTACTGTTAGTATCATCCACATGGGTAAATTACGCACTTATCCTTAGTGCCATCCTCATGGGTAAATTACGCACGTACTGCTAGTACCGTCCACATGGATAAGTAACACATTTACTATTGGTACCATCCAAATGGAAAAGTAACGCACTTACTTTTAGTCATCCACATAG
The DNA here is from genome assembly GCA_947470075.1 of Closterium sp. Yama58-4. Lineage (NCBI taxonomy): Eukaryota > Viridiplantae > Streptophyta > Zygnematophyceae > Desmidiales > Closteriaceae > Closterium > Closterium sp. Yama58-4. The sequence goes on from CANIUD010000595.1 coordinate 125,549, forward strand.
GTAAGTAACGCACCTACGCTTAGAACCATTTATATGCGTAAGTAATGCACCTACCCTTAATACCAATCCACATGGGTAAAGTGCGCGCTTACCCTGCGTAACATTCACATGGGTATACAACGCACTGACTTTTACTACCATCCACATGGGTAACTTTTGCACTTACTATTAGTACCATCCACACGGGTACGTTATGCACTTACTCTTAGTACCATCCATATGGGTAAGTAACGCACTTACTCTTGGTACCATCCACATGGGTAAGTAACGCACTTACTCTTGGTACAATCGATCTATATGGGTAATTAACGCATTACTCTTAGTACCATCCACATAGGTAAGTAACACACTTAGTATTAGTACCATCCACATGAATAAGTACTAAATTTACTTTTAGTACCATCCGCAACGGTAAATTACACACTTACTATTAGTACCAACCACATCGGTAAGTAATGCACTTATCCTTAGTGTCATCCACATGGGTAAATTACGCACTTACTCTTAGTACCACTCGTCCACACGGGTAAGTAACGCACTTACTCTTAGTACCATCCACATGGGTAAATATTGCACTAACTCTTAGTATATTCTACATGGGTAAGTAACGCACTTACTCTTGGTACCATCCACATGGGTAAGTAACGCACTTACTCTTTGTACAGGTTACATAGATAAGTAACACTCTTAATCTTAGTACCATCCACATGGGTAAGTATTGCACTAACTTTTAGTACCTTCTACATGGGTAAGTAACGCACTTACTCTTAGTACCATCCACATGGATAAGTAACACGCTTTCTTTTAGTACCATCCACATGGGTAAATTATGCACTCATTAATAGTACCATCCAAATGGGTAAATTACGCACTTACTATTAATACCAACCACATCGGTAAGTAACGCACTTATCCTTAGTGCCATCCATATGGATAAATTAACCACCTACTCTTATTACCGTCCACATGGATAAGTAACACGCTTACTCTTGGTACCATCCACATGGGTAAGTAACGCACTTACTCTTAGTACCATCCATATGGATAGGGAACTTCTGCCCTTACTATTAGTACCATCCACATGGATAACTCATGCACTTACTCTTAGTACCATCTACATGGGTAAGTAACGCACTTACTGTTAGTACAGTTCACATGGATAAGTAACACACTTACTCTTAGACGTTGTTCATATGGATAAGTAAAGCATTTACTCTTGGTACTATACACATGGGTAAGTAACGCACTTACTCTTGGTACCATCCATATGGGTAAATAACGCACTTACTCTTAGTACCATCCATATGGGTAAGTAACGCACTTTCTCTTAGTACCATCCACATGGGTAAGTAACGCACTTACTCTTACTACCATCCACATGGGTAAGTAACGCACTTACTATTAGTACCATCCACATGGGTAAATTACGCTCTTACCCTTAGTACCATCCACATGGGTATATTACGCGCTTACTTGTACTACCATCCACATGGTTAACTTTTGCACTTACTATTAGTACCATCCACATGGATAATGTATGCATTTACTCTCAGTACCATCTACATGGGTAAGTAACGCACTTACTCTTAGTACCATCTACATGGGTAAGTAACGCACTTACTCTTAGTACCATAGGTAAATTACGCACTTTCTATTAGTGCCAACCACATGGATAAGTAACGCACTTATCCTTAGTGTCATTTAGATGGGTGGATTTTGCACCTACTCTTAGTACCGTCCACATAGGGTAAGTAAAGCACATACTATTAGTACCATCCACATAGGTAACTTATGCACGTACTATTAGTACCATCCACATGGATAACTAATGCACTTACTCTTAGTACCATCCATCAGCACCGACGTTGACTTGCGAGGCGCCTGCAGCCGCCGACGACTGCATCCCTCGCGCCTGAACGCCGCAGACGACTGCATCCCTTGCGCCTGAACGCCGCAGACTTCACCGGCATGTATCACTTCTCGCTGACTCGACGACGTGCCTCCCGCACTGCTGCCGACCTGGTCACCGGCGTTGACGCCCACGTCGACGCCGCCCTCGGTGTTCACCGGTCGAGGAGAGGCTGGTCGAAAAGGGCGCTCCTTTGCCCACACGGCTCAGATGCCAGCCTTGACGACCGCCAAGGGGAGGGTCTCCCCGTACTCGCTAGCCAAGTGGCGTCTCCTCGCATCCTCCAACCGTGCCTCCAGGGTGTCCACCACCCCTGCGTCACCTATAGCGCCTACCATGGTGACTAACGCATAGCTGCCGGCCTACGAACTCAATAGGTAAGTGACCACTAAGTCGACTAGACTGAAAGGCAAGTTGTGTGCCGTCCACGCTCACCGCACGTTTGCGGAGATAACTCTATCAATGGGAGCTAGATTACGGGCTAGGCACGGGGTAGGAGGGTTCTCTACGTTCGTTTGTTCCTTAGTCATTTCCAAGTGCTTCACATTATTTGCTAATTGACGGGGAGAATTGGCAAAGTTTTACAAGGAAATCTTGAGAACAATAGATACAATGAAGTTGGCAAGAAAAGACAACATCAGAGCTAGCATGCAAGCAGGTCGACTGCCAGCGCAGCACGGTCGACCGCGTTCCAGCACGACTTGGTCGACCGCGCTCCAGCAGTACAGAGTCGCGGCTAGCCAACGCTGCAGGTCAAAGGCGTGCCAACAACGCAAGTAGACGGCGTGCCAACGTTGCTCCTGCAGGACAGCAGCGCACCAGCTTCGCAGGTGCTCGTAGATGATTGGCGGGCTATGCTGACAGCTGCCTCTGATCAGCCACCTTGACCTTGGGATACTACCACTGAGGTCGTCCTTGCCAACACCACCTGGGGGACCGTCGTGTGCCTCCGCAGAAACCTGTCGCCCGGGTAACCTGGTCGACCGGGCAACTACCTCGTCGATCAGCGCCTCTTTTTGCCTGTCAACCTCCCAAGTCGACGACCACCTCCAGTCGACCACACCAGGGCGACCTCAACCATAGTCGACCAGCTCCAGGTTGACGACACTCCTGGTTGACCAACTCTAGGTCGACCAGCACTCCTGTCGGCCGGCCACCCAAGTCGTCTGCCCCAAGTCGGCGTCACCAAGTCGACGCCCTCCACAGGTCGACCACTCCAAGTCGACCTCCCGAAGTCGGCGCTCATGCAGTAGCCCCCATGTAGGTCGACCACTCCTGTTGACCAGCTTGCCTACTGCTGCACGTCGGCTGCCCCCCTCACACCCGACCACGAAGTTGGCTCCGCCCAAGCGAGGACGGGGCCAAACCCAACTCCCGTTGACACCATCCACATGAGTAAATAGCATACTTATTCTTACTACCATCAACATAGGTAAGTAACACATTTACTTCTAAAACCGTCCACATGGGCAAATTACGCTCTTACCCTTAGTACAATCCACATAGGTATGTTACTCAACTGCTTTTACTACCATCCAGATATGTAACCTTTTTTACATACTACTAGTACAATTCAGATGGATCAGTTATACACTTACTCTTAGTACATCCACATGGGTAAGTAAGGCACTTACCTTAGTACCGTCCACATGGATAAGTAACGCACTTACTCTTGGTACCATCCACATGGGTAAGTAACGCACTTTCTCTTGGTACCATCCATATGGGTATTACTCGCTTACCCTTAGTACAATCTACATAGGTATACAACGCACCTACTTTTACTCCCATCTACATGGGCAACTATTAGTACCATCCATATGGATAAGTTATGAGACTATTCTTAGTACCATCCACATGGGTAAGTAACGCACATAATGTTAGTAAGGTACGCATGGATAAGTACCGCATTTACTCCTGGTATTATCCACATGAATAAATTACGCACTTTATATTAGTACCATCCACAAGGGTAGATTACACAATTAATCTTAGTTCCCTTCACATGGATTATTACGCACTTACGTTTACTACTATCTACATGGATAAGTAATGCCCTAACTCTTACAACTATCCACATGGATAAGAAACGCACTTACTCTTGGTACCAACCACATGGGTAAGTAACGCACTTAATCTTAGTACCAACCACATGGGCAAATTACGCACTTACTATTAGTACAACATAGACTGCTAAGTAGCGCACTTATTCTTAGAGCCATTCATATGGGTAAGTTACTCACTTCCTCTTAGTGCCATCCATATGGGTAAATTACGTACTTACCCTTAGTACCATCCATATGGGTAAGTAACGCACTTACCGTAGTGCCGTCCACATGGAAAAGTAAAGCACTTACTCTTGGTACCATCCACATGGGTAAGTAACGCACTTACTTTTGGTACCATCCATATGGGTAAGTAACGCACTTACTCTTAGTACCATTCACATGGGTAAGTAATGCATTTATTCTTAGTACCATCCACATAAGTATACAACGCACTTAATTCTACTACCATCCAGATGGGTAACTTTTGCACTTATTATGAGTACCATCCACATGGGTAAATTACACACTTACTCTTCGTACCATGCACACGGGTAAGTAACACACTTACTCTTAGAACATCCACATGGGTAAAAAACGCACTTACCCTTAGTACCATCCATATGGGTAAATTACACACTTACTGTTACTAAGAGTAACACGATTACTTTTAGTACTATCCATATGGGTAAATTACGCACTTACCCTTAGTTTCATATATATGGGTATAAAACGCACTTACTTTTAGTACCATCCACATGGGTAACTTTTGCACTTACTATTAGTACCATCCACATGGGTAACTTTTGCATTTACGATTACTCTTGGTACCATCCACATAGGTAAGTAACGCACTTACTCTTAGTACCATCCACATAGGTAAGTAACGCACTTACTATTAGTACCATCCATATGGATAAATTACGTACTTACTCCTAATTCTATCCGTATGGGTAAATAACCCACTTGCTCCTAGTACCATCCACATGGGTAAATAACGCACTTACTCTTAGTACCATCCGATAGGTGAGTAACGCACTTACTCATAGTACCATCCACATGTCAAACATTGTATGTTTATATTGTGTAGGCTGTAGTGGGTTACACCTTAGGGGGTACACAAACTTAGGGTTTCATACTTGTACCAAACTTCCTGCTAGTTCATTCATTCCTGCTCAGTCATTCTGACATGGTTTCAGAGCAGGTCCTTCGCTAGGACCTAATTCTCCTTCGGGCCCACCGCTACTTACTCTCTACTAGCGCCCTCGTGCGCCCTACTGTCGGAGCGCGCCTTAGCATCTCCCCCTAGCGCCCTCGCGCGCTTCTCCTTTTTTTTTTCGGCCCCGCTGGCCCCGTCCACCGCGCGCGCGCCCCGCTTAGAGGCCCCGCTGGCCCCGTCGACAGCGCGCGCGCCCCGCTTAGAGGCCCCGCTGGCCCCGTCGACCCCGCTCGCGACCCGTCTAGAGGCCCCGCCGGCCCCGTCGATCCCGCTCGCGCCCCACCTAGCGGCCCCGCCGGCCCGTCGACCCCGCTCGCGCCCCGCCTAGACGCTCCACCGGCCCCGTCGGCCCTGCTCGCGTCCCGCCTAGACGCCCCGCCGGCCCCGTCGGCCCTGCTCGCGACCCAACTAGAGGCCCCGCGACCCCGTTGACCCCGTGCGCACCCCGCCTAGAGGCCCCGCCGGCCCCGTCGACCCCGCGCGCGCCCCGCTTAGAGGCCCCGCTGGCCCCGCTGTTCCCGCGCGCGCCCCGCATAGAGGCCCCGCTGGCCCCGTCGACCCCGCGCACCGCCTCTTAGCGGCCCCGTCGCTACTGCTGCTACTGCTACTGCTGCTACTGCTACTGCTACTGCTGCTACTGCTACTACTATGGCTAGTCCTCCTGTGCTCGCTTTCGATGCTGAGGGCCGCCCAGTGAAATTCGACACCTGGCTCGATGACCTGCACCTCTTCCTACAGCTCACTGCCAAGGAGGACGTCTCACTGTACGATCACGCCCTAGGCCATGCTACTGCCCCTGACACTTCTGCTGACAGCACTGCCCGCTCGCAGTGGCAGACTCGTGACGCCCACGCTCGCTTTGCTATTCGCAACTCCCTGCCGATAGATGAGCGCGAGCACTTTGGCCAGCACAAGACTGCTAAGGAACTGTACACTGCTGTCGTTGCATGCTACTCCTCACCTGATTCTGCCGCACTAGGCCGCCTCTCACTCCCCTACCCCCGACCTGGCCTCCTTCCACACCGTTGCTGACCTCATCACCCACCTCAAGACTAGTGAGGCCCGCTTCCGCGCTGCTATGCCCGATGAGTTCCTTGCTAGGAACCCCCCCCCGCTCTGGCTCACTCTCTACCACATCGTCACCCGCCTCCCTGACTCTCTGCGCGCAGTCAGGGATCACTTCCTAGCTCGCTGCCCCACTGAGCTCACCATTGCCCTCCTCGAGAAGGAACTACTTGCAGCTGAGGCGAGCATCGTCGCTGTAGGTGCCTCTCGTGGCGACCCCCGCACCCCTTTCTTTGAGGGGTGTTCCCCTTCCCCCCTTCTCCCCTCTGTAGCCTCTGCTTCTGCTGTCGACCTCCTTGGTGCTGAGAAGGTCGGGACGGCGTCTGCTCCGAGCGGGCGCCGCAGGAGCAGAGGGGGCAGGGGTGGAGGTGGCGGCGGGGGAGGCGGGGGTGGAGGCGGTGGGAGTGGAGGTGGGGCTGGAGAAGCTAGTGGCGGCAGTGGGGGTGGTGACGGCAGCGGCGGGGGCGGTGGCAGGGGCGGGGGCGGCAGCGGAGGCGGAGGTGGTCGTGGCAGCGGCAGGGGAGGGGGTGGTCGAGGAGGTGGCGGCGGCGGTGGTGGTCGTGGAGGCGCTGGCGGTGGTCTGAGCCAGCAGCACACTCCGTCGCTCCAGGAGGCCCGTGAGTGGTATTCGCAGCGCCGGGGGGCGGGTGGCTTTAGCTGCACGTACGTCATCCGCACTGGTGACCGCACTGGTCAGACGTGTGGGAGGCCGCACCCCACGCAGCGCTGTTTCTCGCGCCTTGACGACGCTTGGCGCACCCAGTTCCCTGATGCCACTGAGCTGCCCCGCTGGGCTGATCTGGAGAGGAAGGGAGTTGATATCTGGGCTCTAGACTTTGATGCTATTCTCACTGCCATGTATGCGATGTTTACTAGTGGAGAGGGTGCTCAGTACCTGCGTGTTCCGCCCGATCCGGGCATTCTGACCAGTGAGGCTGCCGCTCTAGGTGCTAGTGAGACTGCCACTGCAGGTACTCGCGTGTCTGCTACCTCAGGTGATGGTGAGGCTGCCGCTCTAGGTGCTAGTGAGTCTGTCCCCCCTGGTACTGAGTCGACTGAGGCACTGCACACCTTCACCCTGGACTCAGGTGCTTCTCGCTGTTTCTTTCGTGACCGCACTGCCCTTGAGCCGCTCGCTCGGCCAGTTGCTGTCTCCCTCGCTGACCCCTCTGGGGGTCCGGTCATTGCGACCTCCTCCACTGTTCTTCCCTGTCCTGCGGTCCCGTCGGGCACACTGTCAGGTCTCCACCTCCCCTCGTTCTCTACGAACTTGGTGGCGGGTTGTGCGCTCCAGGACGGGGGTGTTCACCAGTTCACCCCTGCCTACGAGCGCGTGACACACTGCACGTGTGCTCGGACGGGCCGTCACCTGGCTACCTTCACTCGGCAGCCGGGGTCGGACCTGTACACACTGACCACTGAGTCCCCTCAGGTAGCTGCGTCCGCGTCTGCGTCAGGTCAGCTGTCGGCCCCCTGCTCGTGTCGCTCTCTGGTGCACGAGACCGTCCTCTGGCACCACCGACTTGGTCACCCGTCTGTGCAGCGCCTTCGTGCCATGCACAAACGGTACCTTGTCTCTGGTCTTCCCAGGGTTCTCCCTCCCCTCCCACCCTCGCCTGCTCCTCCCTGTCTTCCCTGTGTCGAGGGGCGGCAGCGCGCCGCTCCTCACTCCTCCTCCTTTCCCCCGACGACTGCTCCCTTGCAGACGCTCCACCTGGACGTGTGGGGCCCAGCCCGCGTCCGTGGACAGGGTCAGGAGAGGTACTTCCTGATTGTTGTTGACGACTACTCGCGCTACACCACGGTCTTCCCCTTGCGCACCAAGGGTGAGGTCCCTGATGTCTTGATCCCTTGGATCTGCATAGCTCGTCTCCAGCTCAGCGAGCGTTTCCGCTCGGACTTTCCTGTCCTGCGTTTGCACTCTGACAGAGGTGGTGAGTTCTCTTCCGACCTCCTGGCAGCCTACTGTGCCGAGCACGGCATTGAGCAGTCGTTCACGCTTCCGGCCTCTCCACAGCAGAATGGGGTTGCTGAGCGCCGCATTGGCCTGGTCATGGAGGTCGCTCGTACCTCCCTGATCCATGCGGCTGCTCCCCACTTTCTGTGGCCGTTTGCGGTCCGATACGCTGCGCATCAGCTCAACCTCTGGCCCCGTGTCTCCTTGCCGGAGACTTCCCCGACACTGCGTTGGACGGGAGAGGTTGGCGATGCGTCGCGTTTTCGGGTCTGGGGATCCCGAGCTTTTGTTCGCGATACGTCCGCGGACAAGCTCTCCTCTCGCGCTGTTCCTTGTGTCTTTCTTGGCTTTGTCCCGGACGCGCCTGGTTGGCAGTTTTACCACGTCACCTCGCGCCGGGTTCTGCCTTCTCAGGACGTCACTTTTGACGAGTCCGTCCCCTACTACCGCCTCTTCCCCTACCGCACTGCTCCGCTCCCCCCCCCGCCTCTCTTCCTCGCGCCAGGTGCTGCTGTGGTAGACCCCCTCCCCCCTCAGGGTGCTGCTGTGGTCGACCAGGGAAGTCGACCTGGGAAGTCGACCAGCTTTTCTGGTCGATCTTGGAAGTCGACCAGCCCTTCTGGTCGACCTGGGAAGTCGACCAGCCCTTCTGGTCGACCTGGGAAGTCGACCAACCCCTTCTGGTCGACCTGGGACGTCGACCAGACCCTCTGGTCGACCAGGAGTGACGTCGACCTAGAGCTGGTCGACCAGGGAGTAGTGGTCGACCTGGGAGGTCGACCAACACACATCGGAGGCAGTGGTCGACATGGGAGGTCGACCGGAGGTGGCCGTCGACTTGGGAGGTCGACGGGCACGCACAGGAGCACCTGGTCGACGTGGTTGCCCGGTCGACCATGTTACCTGGGTGACGAGGGTCTGCGAAGGCACGCGAAGGTCGCCCAGGCGAGGTTGGCGAGGACGACCTCGGTGGTGGTATCCCGAGGTCGACCTGGCGGATCAGATGCAGCCGTCAGCACGAGGTGGACTTGGTGCGTGCGATGTGCAGGTGACGAAGCAGTGCGCGCCAATCACCTACGAGCACCTGCGAAGCGGGTGCAATGCTGGACTGTAGGAGCAACGCTGGCACGCCGTCGACTTGCGCTGTTGTCACGCCGTCGACCTGCAGCGTTGGCAAGCCGCGTCTCTGCACTGCTGGAGCGCGGTCGACCAAGTCGTGCTAGCACGCGGTCGACCGTGCTGCGCTGGCAGTCGACCTGCTTGCATCCTAGCTCTGATGTAGTCTAGTCTTGCCAACTTCATTGTATCATTGTTGTCAACTTTCTCTAGTGAAACTCTTGCCAAATTGCCTTGTGAACTAGCAAGCAGTGTGTGCACTAGGAAAACGACTAAGGACCAACGAACGCAGAGATCACACGAGCACCCATGCCTAGCCCGTAGTCTAGCTCCCGTTATAGTAGTTATCTCCGCAATGTGGACGTTACTAAGAGTAAGTGCGTTTCTTACCCATGTGGATGGTACTAAGGGTAAGCACGTAATTCGCCCATGTGGATGGTATTGTGAGTAAGTGCGTTACTTACCCATGTGGATGGTACTAAGAGTAAGTGCGTTACTTACCCATGTGGATGGTACCAAGAGTAAGGGCTTTACTTATCCATCTGGACGGTACTAAGAGTAAGTGCGTCTCTTACCCATGTGGATGGTACTAAGAGTAAGTGCATTACCTATCTGGATGGCACTAAGAGTAAGTGCGTTACTTACCCATGTGGATGGTACCAAGAGTAAGGGCTTTACTATCCATGTGGACGGTACTAAGAGTAATTGTGTTTTTTTCCCATGTAGATAGTACAAATAGTAAGTGCAAAAGTTACCTATCTGGATGGTACTAAGAGTAAGTGCGTTACTTACCGATGAGGATGGTACCAAGAGTAAGTGCGTTACTTATCCATGTGGATGGTACTAAGAGTATGTGCGTATCTTACCCATGTGGATGGCACTAAGGATAAGTACGTTACTTATGCATGTGGTTGGTACAAATAAGAAGTGACTAATTTACCCATAGAAATGGTGCTAATAGTAAGTGCAAATTTACCCATGCGGATGATACTAAGAGGAAGTGCGTAATTTACCCATGTGCATCACACAAAGAAGAAGTGCGCTACTTAACCATGTGGATGGTACTAGGACTGAGTGCGATACTTTCCCGTGTGGATGGTACTAGTAGTGAGTGCGTAATTTACCCGTGTGGATGGTACTAAGAGTAAGTGCGTTACTTATCCATATGGACAGTACTGAGAGTAAGTGCGTTACCTACCCGTGTGGATAGTACTAATAGTAGTGCAAAATTTGCCCGTGTGGGTGGTACTAAGAGTACGTGTGTAACTTACCAATGTGGTTGGTACTAAGAGTAAGTGTGTTACTTACCCATGTGGATGGCACTAAGAGGAAGTGAGCAACTTACCCATGTGAATGTCTCTAAGAATGTATCGCTACTTAGCCGTCTGGATGATACTAAGAGTAAGTGCGTTACTTACCCATGTGGATGGTACTAATAGTAGTTGCGTGATTTACCCATGTGGATGGTACTACGAGTTAGTCTGTTACTTACTCATGTAGATGGTACCAAGAGTAAGTGCGTTACTTACCCAAATGGTTGGATAGTTGTAAGTGTAAGGGAATTACTTATCCATGTAGAAAGTAGTAAGAGTAAGTGCGTAATTATCCATGTGGATGGTATGAGATTAAGTGCGTAATTTACACGTGTGGATGGTACTATTAATAAGTGCGTTTCTTTACTCATATGGATGGTACTAATAGTAAGTGCGTTATTGCCCATGTGGATGATACCAAGACTAGGCGCGTAACTTATCCATATGGACGGCACTAAGAGTAAGTGCATTACTTATCCATATTGATGGTACTGCTAACAAGTGCAAAATTTACCCATGTGGATGATACTAAGAGTAAGTGCGTAATATATTCATGTGGATGGTACCAAGAGTAAGTGCGTTACTTATCCATGTGTACTTTACTTAGAGTAAGTGTATTATTTACCCATGTGGATGGTACTAAGAGTAACTGTATAACTTATCCATATGGATGGCACTAATAGTAAGTGCAAAAGTTGCCAATGTAGTGTAAAAGTAGATGCGTTGTATACCCATGTGGAGGGTACTAAGGGTAAGCGAGTAATTTGCCTATATGTATGGTACTAAGAGTAAGTGTGCTACTTGCCTATGTGGATGGTACTAAGAGTAAGTGCGTTACTGATACATGTGGATGGTACCAAGAGTAAGTGCGTTACTTACCCATGTCGATGGTACCAAAAGTAAGTGTGTTACTTACCCATGTGGATGGTACTAAGAGTAAGTGCGTTATTTACCCATGTGGATGGTACTAAGAGTAAGTGCATAACTTATCCATCTGAATGGTACTAATAGTACGTGAAAAAGTTACCTATCTGGATGGTAGTAAAAGTAATTGCGTTACATACCTATGTGGATGGTACTAAGGGTATGAGCGTAATTTGCCCATGTAGACGGTACTAAGAGTAAGTGCGTTACTTACCTATGTGGATGGTACCAAGTAAGAATAAGTGTGCTATTTACTCATGTGGATGGTGTCAACGGGAGTTGGGCTTGGCCCCGTCCTCGCTTGGGCGGAGCCGACTTCGTGGTCGGGTGTGAGGGGAGCAGCCGACCTGCAGCAGTGGGCGAGCTGGTCGACAGGAGTGGTCGACCTACACAGGGGCTACTGCATGAGCGCCGACTTCGGAGGGCGCCGACTTTGGGAGGTCGACTTGGAGTGGTCGACCTGTGGAGGGTGTCGACTTGGTGATGCAGATTTGGGGCAGCCGACTTGGGTGGCCTGCTGACATGAGTGCTCGTCGACCTGGAGTTGGTCGATCAGAGTGTCGTCAACCTGGAGCTGGTTGACTAAGGTTAAGGTCGACCTCGTGTGGTCGACTGGTGGTGGTCGACAACTTGGGAGGTCGACGGGCAGAAAGAGGCGCTGGTCGACGAGGTGGTTGCCCGGTAGACCAGGTTACCCGGGCGATGGGTTCTGCCGAGGCACGCGAACCAGGTGGTGTTGGCAAGAACGACCTTGGTGCTGGTATCTAGAGGTCAATGTGGCCGATGAGAGGCAGCTGTCAGCACGTAGAAGATATGGTCTATGTGCTGTGCCGGTGACGAGGCACGGCACGCCAGTCATCTGCGAGCACCTGCAAAGCCGGTGCACTGCTGTCCTACAGAACAACGTTGGCACGCTGTCGACTTGCGATGTTGGCACACCTTCGACCTGCAGCGTTGGCGAGCCGCGACTCTGTACTGCTGGAGTGCGGTCGATCAAGGTGCTGGAACGCGGTCGACCATGCTGCGTTGGCAGTTGATATGCTTGCGTGCTAGCTCTGATGTAGTCTTGTCTTGCCAACTTCATTGTAACTATTGTTCTCAAATTTTCCTAGTGAAACTCTTTCCAATTCTCCCCATGGACTATCAAATAGTGTGAAGCACTTGGAAAAGACTAACAAATGAACCCGTGCCTAGCCCGTAGTCTAGCTCCCGTTGATAGAGTTATTTCCGTAGATGGTACTAACTCCATGTGCATAACTTACCTATGTGGATGGGTGTAGTTGGTACTAATAGTAAGTGCAAAAGTTACCTATGTGGAAGGTAGTAAGAGTAAGTGCGTTACTTACCCATTTGGATGGTACTAAGAGTATGTGCGTTACTTAATCATGTGGATGGTACTAAGCATAGGTGCGTAAATTACCCATGCGGATGGCACTAAGAGTAAGTTCTTTACTTACCTATGTGGATGGTACTAATATTGGCTGCGTAATTTACCCACGTGGACGGCACTAAGAGGAAGTGGGTAACTTACCTATGTGGATGCAACTAAAAATAAGTGCGCTACTTAACCATGAGGATAGTACAAATAGTAAATGCGCTATTTACCCATGGGGATGGTTGTGTAAGTTCGTTACTTACCCATGTGAATGGTATCAAGAGTAACTGGGTTACTTACCCTTGAGGATGGTATTAAGAGTAAGTGCGCAATTTACCCATGTGGATGGTACGAAGTAAGCGTGCTACTTATCCATGTGAATGGTACTAAGTATGAGTGCGTTACTTACCCATGTGGATGGTACTAAGAGTAAGTGCATTACTTATCCATGTGGATGATACTAATAGTAAGTGAAAAGGTTACCTATGTGGATGGTAGTAAAAATAAGTGCGTTACATACGTATGTGGATGGTACTAAGAGGAAGTATGTTACCTATGTTGATGGTAGTAAAAACTTGTGTGTTGTTTACCCATGTAGATGGTACTAAGTCTATGTGCGTTACTTACCTATGTGGATGGTACTAAGAGTAAGTGCGTTGCTAACTCATGTGGATGGCACTAAGAGTATGTGCGTAATTTACCCATGAGGATGGCACTAAGGATAAGTGCGTTACTTCCCAATGTGGATGGTACTAAGAGTAGGTGCGTAATTACCTATGTGGATGGTACTAATAGTAAGTGCATAATTTACCCATGTGGATGGTACTAAGAGTAAGTGCGTTACTTACCCATGTGGATGGTACTAAGAGTAGTGCGTTATTACCCATGTGGATGGTACCAATAGTATGTGCGTTTCTTCTCCATACGGTACCACGAGTAAGTGTTGCAAAGGATCCGGTCACTTTGAAGACTTACGATGAATTCTTTTCTCAACTAAATGCAAATCCTATTGAAGCGAAGGCTCTCCAAATGCTTGGGAAGGATGGTGGGAACCTTCGTAGCCTCAAAGATGCAACCCTCATAATAAGGTCCTTGAGGTGTCACATGCAAAATCCAATCCAATTGGATTTTGCCTAGGTGTTGCAACATTTGCAACCCATGCTAGAAACTTCTAGCCACCCCAATCCAAAAGTCAAAGTTGCCTTCCTAACCACCCAACCAAAGTTTTCTTTATAGTCATGACCCAATAATTGCCCACATTAGCTAATATCCCAAATTAAGATAGACTTCTCAAATCTTGGAAATCTTGTAACTTGGGCGATCTTGGTCGGAATAAGGCGATCTTGGTATCGTTGGAAAGCTCTGGATTTCTCCTGCACTACCATGCATTTAGGCTTAGAGAACAACACAGAGGTGATAAAATCCAACAGCCACGCAACATGCTCATGCAAAATGACGCAAGCATGAATTGCACGAGCACGCAGCAGGACGTTAGGATGACATGCACTCATACCGATGTGCATACAACAAACTCCCCTTCCGGACTGCATGCACACACACTCACACGCATGCGCACAAACTGATCACACTGAGACACACACATGCTCCCGTTATATTCCTAGCCACAATTCTTAGAGAACTTCCAGTGTGCACTCTCCGGAAGTCTCTTGGTAAGAAAATCAGCTGCCTGCTTGCTGGCCTTCACATAGTGAAGCTCAACTGCCCCCTCTTTCACTGTCTGCCTCACCCAGTGCCACTTGACCTTCATGTTGGTGTAAGGGCCTAATAAACTCAAGCTATTAGGACTTAATCAAACTTAAAACCTCTCCTCGGGGTCACCTCCAAGGGTCCCTGGGTGCCTGGTACAAGACCAGCCCCTATCCTCGGGTCCGAGTTTGTAGAGAGAGGGATCAAGAAGGACTTAGTCAAAACAGCAAGAGTACCTTGAACGTCGCGCAGCGTGCCGTGCAGACCGTCGGTCGGATTAAGCTGAGAATTCGTTATATCGAAGCTCGCTCCAAGAGCTTTAAAATGAGCCAAGTTGCCTCGCGAAAAGTTCTGCCATTACTAAGTTCTGGCTCGGACAGCGTTTGCCTAGCGTTGGAGTGCTAGCATACTAGCGTTGACTCGGGTAGCATTCCGCCGTCGAATAGCGCAGAAACGAAATTCCAGCGAGGAAGGAATTCGCTTGAATCAATTTTACTATGTTCAGGTACAAACAGAGAAGGATTAAATAGTTCTAGCTAGCAAGGACATTGGGAATCAACCTGGGAACAACCAGGGATGATCCCAAATAATTCCAAGCAACAGAACCAACCTGGCTGGACAAAATAGCAGGTGGTAGGTTGGTAAACAACCTCTGGTTCTGTTTTTCCAACCTGGGAAAACAACAACCAGGTTCAGGTTCTAAAAACAGAACCTGTTTTGTCTTTGCCTAACCAGCCAAATGCTGGTTCCGCTGGTTTCCCCTGGCCTTGTAGCATGCAGATACAGACAAACAACATCCAACCTTCACCTAAATTGTACCCCTATAGTGCCTTCCCTGCTACACTATAGTTAACCAAACAAAACAGTACAATTCCGAGTTGGATAGAACTGAATCTGCGCAATCAACTCAACCGAACTGCAAAGCTTCCATCTTGGGTTCCTTTGCGAGCTCGTCCTTCCTGCTTGCACTGTTCATAGCGCGTACAATGTTGTGCCGAAGCGCACATTGCGCGAGTACCTGCAAATGCATCAAGCGAAAATTGCGAAAGCAAACAAACACACGAACATTCCATTCACACCCAAATGCATTCGCACACGCATACTCGTACAAAACAGACGGCAGGATGTCGTGCAATGTGCATTTGCACCCAACACACTCCCCCTCAGCCTGCCGGCTGCATCCCCGTCATTCCATGCTAGTTCATGCTCATTCCACTCATGCGCACACAACGCCAATGAGGCTCATCCGCAAGCCTCTTGGTGAGAAAGTCTGCTGGCTGCTGGTGAGTCTTGACGTAGATCGGATTCACCGTCCCCCTCTTCACCTCCTTACGCAGCCAGTGCCACTTGATACGCATGTGCTTGTTCAGGCCATGAAGCACAGCGTTCCTGGCCATCCCAAGAGCCCCCTTGCTATCACAAAACAGCGGCGTAGCAACTTTCTGCTCCTGGCCAATCTCCTCTAACAGCCTCCTCAGCTAAATCACCTCCTTAACCCCATGGAACATCGCCATGTACAATGATTCTACGGAAGAGAGTGCCGTCTCCGTCTGCTTCTTGGACCTCCAACTAACAGGTCCTCCCCCAACTACGCAGATGTATCCTCCCACAGATGAGGAATCCTCCTTCTCAGAAGCCCATGTAGCATCGGTAAAGCAAGTGAGAAATAGCTTGCCTTCTCCAAGCCTCTCTCCCTTCTCTTTCAGCACCTCCACCCCTTTCTGCTTCACCTGTGCAGATGCGGAGTATTGAACTCCAATGCTTGGGTGAGAGTTCAGGTACTTCACCACACGCTCAGCTGCATCCACCTGCTCCTCTGATGGATTCTGCACCACCCTAGCCAGCTGCCCAACCGAGAAAGAGATGTCGGGCCTCGTGTGAACTGCTGCGTACAAGAGGCTGCCCACCAAGGACTGAAATTGCTGCTGCTCTTCAGCTTCAACCCCTTCATCCTCTGCAGCCTTCACAAGCTTGAATTCTGCTGGCAGGGGAGTTGCAACCTTGCGCTCATTCTCAATCCCATACTTCTCCCCCAGCTCCTTGATGAACTTCTCCTGGTGCAGCTTCAACCACCTGTGATCTGGATCCCTCTCCACGTGCATCCCGAGGTAGTACTTTACCTCCCCAAGGTTCTTGCACTTGAAGTTCTCCATCAGTTGCTGCTGCACTTTCTGGATCTCCTTCATGCTGCTGCTGAAGAGAAGAATGTCGTCCACATAGACCAGAAACAGCACCAGCTTCTCCCCCTCGCCCTTGAGAAAGAGGCTCTCATCACAGCTGCTGGTCCTGAATCCCATCTCCTCTAAAACAGCTGCCAACTTCTGGTACCAGCAGCGTGGCGCCTGCTTCAAGCCGTAGATGGACTTGTTGAGCTTGCACACCCTGCCCGTACCATCCTCATACCCAGGCGGCTGCGTCATGTACACATCCTCCTCTAAAATCCCATTCAGGAATGCCGTTGAAATATCCATCTGAATGATGAATTTCCCACTAACAGCTGCATCTGCCAACAAGACACGGAGGGTAGGGGGTTTGGCAGTGGGAGCAAAGATCTCGTTGAAGTCCTGCTTCTCCTTCTGCATAAACCCCTTCGCCACCAGCCTACTCTTGTAGATGGTGACCTGCCCCTTGTCATCGGTCTTGATCCTCAGCACCCACTTGCATTGTATCGCTTTCTTCCCATCAGGCAGCACCACCAGATCCCATGTCCCATTCTCCAGCAGACTCTGGTACTCAGCATCCCTAGAAGCCAGCCACTTGTCCCTATCTGGTCCAGCTAATGCCTCCTCCATGCTAGCTGGTTCCTCAGGTGCAGGGGCAAGAAAACAGTACGCAGGCTCATCCTCCTCATCCGGGTCATAGCCATGAGGTAGAATCAGCAATGCCTCTTCGGTCCCTAGCTGCTGCTCTGCTGCATCAGTTCCTGCAGTCAGCTTCTTAGTAGCCATACGGGTACGTCCTGGCCTGGAGACGGGTGTCTCCCATCCCTTCATAACGACACCCTTCGGCTTCTTAGTTTTTCCCTGCTGCTTCTCTCCTCCCTCGGGTCCAGCAGCTCCACTAGTGCTGCCGCCAGTTTCCACACCATTTTCTCCACCAGCAGATGCCTCCTGTACCTTCTCTCCATCACCATTTCCAGCAGCTGCCTCCTCTCCCTCCTCCCACACACTAGGAGTCAGGTCCAGCTGCATGGTGATCTGCTCCATCTGCTGGGACACCCTTGCCTCCGGCTGTTTCTCCCAGCTCCCATACATCATGCCCTCAATGAATTTCACATCCCTACTGTCAAACAACACACCCTTGGATGGTTCCCACAGCAGCCATCCCTTGCTCTCAGCAGCCAGCCCCAAATGCACACACCAGATTGCACTCGCCCCCAACTTACTGCGGTAGGTCTTGGGGACGTGGGCGACTGCCATGCAACCGAACACCCTCAGCATGTCCACCGGCGGCTTCCTCCCAAGCCACCTCTCCAACGGCACCCACGAGTCATCCCCAACCTTGGTGAGCACCCTGTTCCTAGCGACAGTGGCGTGCCGGACAGCATGAGGCCACATAGAATTGCTCAGCCCAGATTCTATGAGCAGCGCCCTAGCTGTCTCCAGAATGGTCCGGTTTGCCCGTTCTGCTACACCATTGGACTGTGGGGTATAAGCCGTGGTCAGCTCTCTCTGGATGCCCTGCTTCTTGAGCCAGGCCGTCATTTCAGCTCCAAGGAACTCACCACCCCGGTCTGTCCTAATCCGCTTCACTACACACTCCGCCTGCTTCTCCACGAATGGCAGCCAATCGTCCCGTATCGTGGAGGCGGCGTGGTCCTTCTGCTTCAGCGGATACGCCCACATCAGCCTGCTCCAGTCATCCACAATTGTAAGAAAATACCGCTCCCCCTTGTGCCCTTGCACCGGCAGCGGCCCCACCAAGTCCATGTGGACCAGCTCCAAAGGCTTCTTGCTCCTGCCAGCCACACTATGGAAAGGGAAACGGGTGAACTTTGAAAGCAAACAGATTTCACAGTTGTCATCGGGTGGCTGTCCGTTCAGCTTCAGACCCTTAACGGCTCCATCCTTCTCCAGCTGCTTCAGCAAAGGCATTGCCACATGCCCTAAGCGCCGGTGTGCCGTTGCCCAATCTGTCTCCCCAGATCTGGCCGACACTTTCACACCAACCCCTCCAACGGCATTGCACTCCCCCTGGGATGCAGACCCCTCTCCAGCCTGCCCCCCACCATGCCACGCCAGGGCCGGCAGCTGCCACATAGATCTGTACACGTCCTTGCTCTCGTGCAGATCCCAAAGCACCCGATTGCCCAGCTTCCCCTTATAAGTGCGTGCCCCATCCGTGTTGGTGTTCACCCCAGCCTTGCCAAGCTTACGGAGGGAGATAAGGTTGGCCTTCAGGTCGGGGACGAAGAGAACGTCGTGCAGCACCACCGGCTTGCCATCCGCTCCTTTAAACGCAGCTCGTCCCGCACCAGCCACCTTCAACATGTGTCCAGAGGCGGAGCACACTTCATTGATCGGTGCAGCTCGTACTTCGTCCAGCAGGTCCTTGCGCGGTGTCATCGTCCAAGCAGCGCCTGTGTCCAACACCCAATAGTCTAGGGGGTGCAGCTCTGCTCCAACTTTGGCAGAGGCGTCTCCTTGCTCCCCCTTGTCTCCTACATGGAAGAATTGGCCCGCGGTGCGCTCCTTCTTCTTCTCCGCACCGCCGTTGCCCTTCGGGTTGTTGTCGGACGAATCAGCGACCATGTTGGCGCCGTTTTTCTGGTTCCTCCGCGCGCCGCCATCCTGGTGACGATTCTGGGGGGTCCATCCATCGGGTTTCTTATAGCACAAAAACCAGGGGTGCCCTTCCTTCTCACAATACCAGCAACTCCCTTTCATTTTGCCACCAGCACCCGACTTGCCCCCACGTCCAGATTTCGCACCGCGACCCCAACCGGTACCTCCTTGTTGGTCGTTGGAGTCGTCGTCTTTCTTTGCACCGCGTCCAGCACCACCGAAGCCACGTCCTCTGCCACGTCGGCTCCCTTGCATCCCGTAGCCGCTGCTGCCGTCGTCTCCACCCCTCAGTTGGCGGCGACGGAAGTCCTCCTCCAGAATCTTCGTCCGCACCCACTCGAGCGTCCACAAGCTCTGGTTCTGCGGCAGGCTCAATCCGCTCGTAAATTGAAGCCACGATTCTGGCAGCAGCGAGAGCATCTTCAAGCACTTGGTCTGCTCCGGGTAGGTGATTCCCGCGGTCGCCAACTTCGCGTAGAGGTCGCGCATCTTGTCCAGGACTGGTTGCACCGGCTCTCCCTCGCTCAGGCGCAACGCGGACAGCTCCCTCTCCAGCATCAACGTTGCGACAACGGAGGTCGGGGCGTGCAGCTCCTTCAACACGGTCCACGCCTTCGGACCGCATTCAACCTCCGGCAGCAGGTGCATGACGTGGTGACGCTGGTTCAGCTCCAAACTCTGCGACATCAAATAGTAGCCAGCCGAGGAGCGCTCGTCCCAATCTTCCTGCAGCGTGGGGTCACTCGGTCTAGGCTCCTCCCCAATCATTAGTTTCAGCAAACCGATCTGACGGAAATATAATTGCATTTTCCAGGCCCAATCATCATAGCCCTCACCATTGAACTTCTCGACGGTGAAATTCTTCAGCACCTCCTTGACAAGCGAGCCCTGGTTTGTTCGCGCTCCCCGTGGCGCTGAAAGACCAGAATCTTGGCTGCCGCTACGATCTTGGGCTGAAGATTCACCAGCTCCCGCCGAGGTGTTGCCCGCCATAGCTACCTATAACGAGGATCACTATAACGCAGCTCTGATACCAGCTTGTTGGTGTAAGGGCCTAATAAACTCAAGCTATTAGGACTTAATCAAACTTAAAACCTCTCCTCGGGGTCACCTCCAAGGGTCCCTGGGTGCCTGGTACAAGACCAGCCCCTATCCTCGGGTCCGAGTTTGTAGAGAGAGGGATCAAGAAGGACTTAGTCAAAACAGCAAGAGTACCTTGAACGTCGCGCAGCGTGCCGTGCAGACCGTCGGTCGGATTAAGCTGAGAATTCGTTATATCGAAGCTCGCTCCAAGAGCTTTAAAATGAGCCAAGTTGCCTCGCGAAAAGTTCTGCCATTACTAAGTTCTGGCTCGGACAGCGTTTGCCTAGCGTTGGAGTGCTAGCATACTAGCGTTGACTCGGGTAGCATTCCGCCGTCGAATAGCGCAGAAACGAAATTCCAGCGAGGAAGGAATTCGCTTGAATCAATTTTACTATGTTCAGGTACAAACAGAGAAGGATTAAATAGTTCTAGCTAGCAAGGACATTGGGAATCAACCTGGGAACAACCAGGGATGATCCCAAATAATTCCAAGCAACAGAACCAACCTGGCTGGACAAAATAGCAGGTGGTAGGTTGGTAAACAACCTCTGGTTCTGTTTTTCCAACCTGGGAAAACAACAACCAGGTTCAGGTTCTAAAAACAGAACCTGTTTTGTCTTTGCCTAACCAGCCAAATGCTGGTTCCGCTGGTTTCCCCTGGCCTTGTAGCATGCAGATACAGACAAACAACATCCAACCTTCACCTAAATTGTACCCCTATAGTGCCTTCCCTGCTACACTATAGTTAACCAAACAAAACAGTACAATTCCGAGTTGGATAGAACTGAATCTGCGCAATCAACTCAACCGAACTGCAAAGCTTCCATCTTGGGTTCCTTTGCGAGCTCGTCCTCTCTGCTTGCACTGTTCATAGCGCGTACAATGTTGTGCCGAAGCGCACATTGCGCGAGTACCTGCAAATGCATCAAGCGAAAATTGCGAAAGCAAACAAACACACGAACATTCCATTCACACCCAAATGCATTCGCACACGCATACTCGTACAAAACAGACGGCAGGATGTCGTGCAATGTGCATTTGCACCCAACACTTCATGTGCTTGTTCAGCCCATTCAAGATAGGATCATTGGCCATGGCAATAGCATTCTTGCTATCAGAGAAAAGTGGTGTAGGTCCCTCCTGTTCAGCTCCCAAGTCATCCAGCAGCTTCCTCAGGAGCGCAAACTCCTTAACGGCATGATACATTGCCATGTACTCTGCCTCTGCTGAAGAAATGAGCAATCTCACTCTGCTTCTTAGACCTCCAACTTACTGGTCCTCATCCGACCATGTACACATAGCCACCCACAGATGACTGATCCTCATCCTCCGAGGCCCATGTAGCATCAGTGAAGCACGACAACTTCAAGGTTCCAGACATAATCCCATCTGCTCCAGGTTGCTTCAGCTGACCTACAGCTGAAAACTGAACACCAGCAAATGTCGCAGATCCGAGGTAACGCACCATGCGCTTTGCCACCTCCAAATGCTCCTCTGTGGGCTCCCCTCTTGCTAGCTGCCCTACTCCGAATGAAGCACCGGGTCGCGTATGCACGGTTGCATACATCACACTTCCAATGAGTGATTGGTACTCATTCTGCAGCTCATCCTCGAGCGCATCATCATCCTCAGCTGCCTTCTGTAGCTTGTAGACCGCAAAAAATGGCGTCGTCACAGTGCGACCCTCAGTCACGCCATAACGCTCCATCACGCAGAGATGTGATGTGAGTGATGCATTTTCAGCCACTTCGTCTCGACATCCCGCCCAATCTGCAGCCCCAAGTAATAATGGACATCCCCAAGCATCTTGCACTTGAAGCTGTTGATACTCAGCTTTTTGAGCCTCTCCATCTGCTCCATGGAAGGTGAGAACAGCAGTATGCATCAACATACAACATACACCAGCAAGAGCTGCTGCTCCCCCTCTCCGAGCAGGAACAAGCTGTGGTCAGCTTGGGATGTTTTGAAGCCTCCAGCCAATAGCACTTCCTCGAGTTTCTCGTACCAGCAGCTAGGTGCTGCTTAAGGCCATAGATAGCCTTCTTAAGCTTGCACACCCGGCCAGTACCATCATCATAGCCGTCAGGCTGCTTCATGTAGATATCCTCCAACAGTATTCCATTGAGGAATGCAGTGGTGATATCCATCTGCTTCACATGCCATCCCTTCACAGTTGCGCTAGCCAGCAAAGTCCTTAATGTTACCGCTTAGCCACACGAGCAAAGATCGCACCGAAGTCGATCTTTTCTTTCTGCTAAAACCCTTGGCAACCAAGCTCTTGAACGCACACGAGCAAAGATCGCACCGAAGATCGATCTTTTTTCGGCGAAAACCCTTTGGCACCAAGAGGCTCTTGAACCGCTCCAGTGCTCCATCAGCATCCGTCTTCACTTTGAAGACGCACTTTGAACTCTGTATCCATGGCAGCCTTCCACTCTTCCTTCTGACATCCATTCAATGCCTCTTCAACGTGGCTGGTTCTCCAGGCAAGGGTGTGAAGAAGCAAAAAGCCATCTCTTCATCATCTCCCTCATCAGCCTGAACAGCCATGGAACAATGTTTGGGACCTCCAAACGGCTTTGTATTTCAGCCTTCAAGGTGGTGCTGCCACTCTCTTCTCGCAGGTAGCAGCTTGCTGCCCAAG
>CANIUD010000596.1:0-70498 GCA_947470075.1 Closterium sp. Yama58-4
AGCACCGCGAGATGACCGTCAAGGTCAACAGCTGCACGGCGCGGAACTCAGCTCGCAAGTCGGGGTCGACCAGCGTCTCCACGGTGCCTCGAGAAGCTGATCAGCCCGGCCATCTCCAGCTGGGGCTCGATGGCCTCCTTCCAGGTGAGGATGTCTGGTCGACCGACCAGCGGGGGAGTCACCGAGATCCTGTGCCGCGTGAACTTGTAGTAGCCGTAGCTCGGTGCAATTCCGCCCGCCGTCACCTGGGACGCCGCCATCGGCATCAACCCGCTTCGTCGACCTCCGACACTCGCGCTGCGAGGGTGCCTGCAGCCGCAGTCGACCGCATCCCTCGCGCTTGAACGCCGCCGACTTCATCGGCGTGAATCACACCACGCAGCCTCGACGATGTGCCCCCCGCACTGCTACCGACTTGGCCACCACCGGCGTTGACGCCCATGTCGACGCCGCCCTCGGTGTTCGCCGGTCGAGGAGACGCAGGCCGAGAAGGGTGCTCCGTCGCCCACAAGGAACGGATGCCAGCCTCGACGACTGCCCAAGGCAGGTCGCCATACTCGTTGGCCTCGTGCTTCCTCCTCGCGTTTTCCAGCCGTGCCTCCAGGGTGTCCACCACCCCCGTGTCACCTACGGCTACTACCATAGTGACTATCGCACAGCTGCCGGCCTACGAACCACTTAGGTAAGGTGCCTACTAGGTCGACTAGACTGAAAGGTAAGTCGTTGTGCCGTCCACGCTCACCGCACCATGCGGAGATAACTCTAGTAACGGGAGCTAGACTACGGGCTAGGCACGGGTGCTCGTGTGATCTCTGCGTTCGTTGGTCCTTAGTCGTTCTCCTAGTGCATACACTGCTTGCTAGTTCACAAGGCAATTTGGCAAGAGTTTCACTAGAGAAAGTTGACAACAATGATCCAATGAAGTTGACAAGGTGGGACTACATCAGAGCTAGCATGCAAGCAAGTCTACTGCCAGCGCAGCACGGTCGACCGCGTGCCAGCACGACTTGGTCGACCGCGCTCCAGCAGTGCAGAGGCGCGGCTTGCCAACGCTGCAAGTCGACGGCGTGACAACAACGCAAGTCGACGGCGTGCCAGCGTTGCTCCCGCAGTACAGCATCGCACCCGCTTCGCAGGTGCTCGCAGATGATTGGCGTGCAGTGCCCCGTCACCTGCACAGCGCACACACCACATCAACTTCGTGCTGACGACTGCTTCTGATGCACCACGTCGACCTCGGGATACCATCACCGAGGTCGTCCTCGCCAAACCACCTGGGCGACCATCGCAAGCCTTCGCAGCACCTCGTCACCCAGGTAACCTGGTCGACCGGGCAACCAGGTCGACCAGAGGCTCCAGTGCGTGCCCGTCGACCACCCAGGTCGACGACCACTTCCGGTCGACCTCCCAGGTCGACCACTGCCTCTGGTACGTGCCGGTCGACCTCCCAAGTCGACGGCCACCTCCAGTCGACCTCCCCAGGTCGACCACTATCCCCTGGTCGACCAGCTTCAAGTCGACGTCACTCCTGGTCGACCAGAAGGCCTGGTCGACTTACCAGGTCGACCAGAAGGTCTGGTCGACGTCCCAGGTCGACCAGAAGGGGTTGGTCGACGTCCCAGGTCGACCAGAAGGGCTGGTCGACGTCCCAGGTCGACCAGCCGAAGTTGGCGCCCTCCCGACGTCGGCGCCCATGCAGTGGCTCCCCGTGCAGGTCGACCAACCTCGTCGACCAACTCGCCCACTGCTGCAGGTCGGCTGCACCCGCACACCCTACACCCGACCACGAGTCGGCTCCGCCCAAGCGAGGACGGGGCCAACATACAACTCCCGTTGACAGACTACGCCGCTGTTTTCACCGGCGTGTATCACTTCTCGCTGCCTCCACGACGTGCCTCCCGCACTGCTGCCAACTTGGTTACTGGCATTGACGCCCACGTCGACGCCGCCCTCAGTGTTCACCGCTCGAGAAGAGGCTGTCGAGAAGGGTGCTCTCCGTTGCCCACACGGCGCGGATGCCAGCCTCGACGACCGCCAAGGGGAGGGTCTCTCCGTACTCGCCAACCAAGAGGCGTCTCCTCGCATCCTCCAACCGTGCCTCCAGGGTGTCCACCACCCCTGCGTCACCTACGGCGCCTAACATGGTGACTAATGCACAGCTGCCGGCCTACGAACTCAATAGGTAAGTGATCACTAAGTCGACTAGACTGAGATGTAAGTCGTGTGCCGTCCATGCTCACTACACCATGTGGAGAAATATCAACGGGAGCTAGACTACGGGCTAGACACGGAGTAAGAAAGATCTATGCGATCGTTCGTTCCTTAGTCATTTCCAAGTGCCTCTCACAACTTGCTAGATCACAGGGAGAATTCGCAAGAGATTCACTAGGAAAAGTTGACTACAATAGATACAATGAAGTTGGCAAGACAAGACTAAACCAGAGTTTGCATGTAAGCAGGTCAACTGCCAGCGCAGCACGGTCGACTGCGTGCCAGCACGACTTGGTCGACCGTGCTCCAGCAGTGCAGAGTCGCGGCTTGCCAACGCTGCAGGTCGACGGCGTGCCAACATCGCAAGTTGACGGCGTGCCAACGTTGCTCCCGCAGGACAGCAGCGTACCGACTTTTGAACTTACTATCAGTAGTGTGAGAGTACGACGGCTTATGCTTGCTTTGCTAGCTTGCGTTGACTTTATTATGCATTATCTAGCTTAGCATTATTTTGCTTTGCTTGCTTTTGCTTGATTTCCTAGGTTCGTTGCTTTTTTTATAGTTATTATAGTTATAGGCACCGAACCAGGTTACGTGTACCGAACTAAATCTTATTCGGTTTCCACCGATTTGCTTTCTACCGAGTTCGGGAAAGTTCTGTTCGGGACGCTTCGCGACCCTCAGAACATTCGCGTAACACCTGGGTTACCTGCCTTGTGTCGAGCCTATATATAGCCTCGCCTTGTACCCAAATGAAACATTCAATTCAAATCACCTTTTCTGAGCTCGATCCTAAGATCCTCACAAGTACCATCCACATGGGTAAGTAACACACTTACTCTTAAGCTCATCCTTATGGGTGAATTACGCACTAATCTTACTACCATCCATATGGGTAAGTAACGCACTTACTCTTACTTAGTACCATCCACATGGATAAGTAACGCCGACACTTTTAGTACCATCTCCATGGGAAATTACACACTTACTGTTAGTATCATCCACATGGGTAAATTACGCACTTATCCTTAGTGCCATCCTCATGGGTAAATTACGCACGTACTGCTAGTACCGTCCACATGGATAAGTAACACATTTACTATTGGTACCATCCAAATGGAAAAGTAACGCACTTACTTTTAGTCATCCACATAGGTAAGTAACGCACCTACGCTTAGAACCATTTATATGCGTAAGTAATGCACCTACCCTTAATACCAATCCACATGGGTAAAGTGCGCGCTTACCCTGCGTAACATTCACATGGGTATACAACGCACTGACTTTTACTACCATCCACATGGGTAACTTTTGCACTTACTATTAGTACCATCCACACGGGTACGTTATGCACTTACTCTTAGTACCATCCATATGGGTAAGTAACGCACTTACTCTTGGTACCATCCACATGGGTAAGTAACGCACTTACTCTTGGTACAATCGATCTATATGGGTAATTAACGCATTACTCTTAGTACCATCCACATAGGTAAGTAACACACTTAGTATTAGTACCATCCACATGAATAAGTACTAAATTTACTTTTAGTACCATCCGCAACGGTAAATTACACACTTACTATTAGTACCAACCACATCGGTAAGTAATGCACTTATCCTTAGTGTCATCCACATGGGTAAATTACGCACTTACTCTTAGTACCACTCGTCCACACGGGTAAGTAACGCACTTACTCTTAGTACCATCCACATGGGTAAATATTGCACTAACTCTTAGTATATTCTACATGGGTAAGTAACGCACTTACTCTTGGTACCATCCACATGGGTAAGTAACGCACTTACTCTTTGTACAGGTTACATAGATAAGTAACACTCTTAATCTTAGTACCATCCACATGGGTAAGTATTGCACTAACTTTTAGTACCTTCTACATGGGTAAGTAACGCACTTACTCTTAGTACCATCCACATGGATAAGTAACACGCTTTCTTTTAGTACCATCCACATGGGTAAATTATGCACTCATTAATAGTACCATCCAAATGGGTAAATTACGCACTTACTATTAATACCAACCACATCGGTAAGTAACGCACTTATCCTTAGTGCCATCCATATGGATAAATTAACCACCTACTCTTATTACCGTCCACATGGATAAGTAACACGCTTACTCTTGGTACCATCCACATGGGTAAGTAACGCACTTACTCTTAGTACCATCCATATGGATAGGGAACTTCTGCCCTTACTATTAGTACCATCCACATGGATAACTCATGCACTTACTCTTAGTACCATCTACATGGGTAAGTAACGCACTTACTGTTAGTACAGTTCACATGGATAAGTAACACACTTACTCTTAGACGTTGTTCATATGGATAAGTAAAGCATTTACTCTTGGTACTATACACATGGGTAAGTAACGCACTTACTCTTGGTACCATCCATATGGGTAAATAACGCACTTACTCTTAGTACCATCCATATGGGTAAGTAACGCACTTTCTCTTAGTACCATCCACATGGGTAAGTAACGCACTTACTCTTACTACCATCCACATGGGTAAGTAACGCACTTACTATTAGTACCATCCACATGGGTAAATTACGCTCTTACCCTTAGTACCATCCACATGGGTATATTACGCGCTTACTTGTACTACCATCCACATGGTTAACTTTTGCACTTACTATTAGTACCATCCACATGGATAATGTATGCATTTACTCTCAGTACCATCTACATGGGTAAGTAACGCACTTACTCTTAGTACCATCTACATGGGTAAGTAACGCACTTACTCTTAGTACCATAGGTAAATTACGCACTTTCTATTAGTGCCAACCACATGGATAAGTAACGCACTTATCCTTAGTGTCATTTAGATGGGTGGATTTTGCACCTACTCTTAGTACCGTCCACATAGGGTAAGTAAAGCACATACTATTAGTACCATCCACATAGGTAACTTATGCACGTACTATTAGTACCATCCACATGGATAACTAATGCACTTACTCTTAGTACCATCCATCAGCACCGACGTTGACTTGCGAGGCGCCTGCAGCCGCCGACGACTGCATCCCTCGCGCCTGAACGCCGCAGACGACTGCATCCCTTGCGCCTGAACGCCGCAGACTTCACCGGCATGTATCACTTCTCGCTGACTCGACGACGTGCCTCCCGCACTGCTGCCGACCTGGTCACCGGCGTTGACGCCCACGTCGACGCCGCCCTCGGTGTTCACCGGTCGAGGAGAGGCTGGTCGAAAAGGGCGCTCCTTTGCCCACACGGCTCAGATGCCAGCCTTGACGACCGCCAAGGGGAGGGTCTCCCCGTACTCGCTAGCCAAGTGGCGTCTCCTCGCATCCTCCAACCGTGCCTCCAGGGTGTCCACCACCCCTGCGTCACCTATAGCGCCTACCATGGTGACTAACGCATAGCTGCCGGCCTACGAACTCAATAGGTAAGTGACCACTAAGTCGACTAGACTGAAAGGCAAGTTGTGTGCCGTCCACGCTCACCGCACGTTTGCGGAGATAACTCTATCAATGGGAGCTAGATTACGGGCTAGGCACGGGGTAGGAGGGTTCTCTACGTTCGTTTGTTCCTTAGTCATTTCCAAGTGCTTCACATTATTTGCTAATTGACGGGGAGAATTGGCAAAGTTTTACAAGGAAATCTTGAGAACAATAGATACAATGAAGTTGGCAAGAAAAGACAACATCAGAGCTAGCATGCAAGCAGGTCGACTGCCAGCGCAGCACGGTCGACCGCGTTCCAGCACGACTTGGTCGACCGCGCTCCAGCAGTACAGAGTCGCGGCTAGCCAACGCTGCAGGTCAAAGGCGTGCCAACAACGCAAGTAGACGGCGTGCCAACGTTGCTCCTGCAGGACAGCAGCGCACCAGCTTCGCAGGTGCTCGTAGATGATTGGCGGGCTATGCTGACAGCTGCCTCTGATCAGCCACCTTGACCTTGGGATACTACCACTGAGGTCGTCCTTGCCAACACCACCTGGGGGACCGTCGTGTGCCTCCGCAGAAACCTGTCGCCCGGGTAACCTGGTCGACCGGGCAACTACCTCGTCGATCAGCGCCTCTTTTTGCCTGTCAACCTCCCAAGTCGACGACCACCTCCAGTCGACCACACCAGGGCGACCTCAACCATAGTCGACCAGCTCCAGGTTGACGACACTCCTGGTTGACCAACTCTAGGTCGACCAGCACTCCTGTCGGCCGGCCACCCAAGTCGTCTGCCCCAAGTCGGCGTCACCAAGTCGACGCCCTCCACAGGTCGACCACTCCAAGTCGACCTCCCGAAGTCGGCGCTCATGCAGTAGCCCCCATGTAGGTCGACCACTCCTGTTGACCAGCTTGCCTACTGCTGCACGTCGGCTGCCCCCCTCACACCCGACCACGAAGTTGGCTCCGCCCAAGCGAGGACGGGGCCAAACCCAACTCCCGTTGACACCATCCACATGAGTAAATAGCATACTTATTCTTACTACCATCAACATAGGTAAGTAACACATTTACTTCTAAAACCGTCCACATGGGCAAATTACGCTCTTACCCTTAGTACAATCCACATAGGTATGTTACTCAACTGCTTTTACTACCATCCAGATATGTAACCTTTTTTACATACTACTAGTACAATTCAGATGGATCAGTTATACACTTACTCTTAGTACATCCACATGGGTAAGTAAGGCACTTACCTTAGTACCGTCCACATGGATAAGTAACGCACTTACTCTTGGTACCATCCACATGGGTAAGTAACGCACTTTCTCTTGGTACCATCCATATGGGTATTACTCGCTTACCCTTAGTACAATCTACATAGGTATACAACGCACCTACTTTTACTCCCATCTACATGGGCAACTATTAGTACCATCCATATGGATAAGTTATGAGACTATTCTTAGTACCATCCACATGGGTAAGTAACGCACATAATGTTAGTAAGGTACGCATGGATAAGTACCGCATTTACTCCTGGTATTATCCACATGAATAAATTACGCACTTTATATTAGTACCATCCACAAGGGTAGATTACACAATTAATCTTAGTTCCCTTCACATGGATTATTACGCACTTACGTTTACTACTATCTACATGGATAAGTAATGCCCTAACTCTTACAACTATCCACATGGATAAGAAACGCACTTACTCTTGGTACCAACCACATGGGTAAGTAACGCACTTAATCTTAGTACCAACCACATGGGCAAATTACGCACTTACTATTAGTACAACATAGACTGCTAAGTAGCGCACTTATTCTTAGAGCCATTCATATGGGTAAGTTACTCACTTCCTCTTAGTGCCATCCATATGGGTAAATTACGTACTTACCCTTAGTACCATCCATATGGGTAAGTAACGCACTTACCGTAGTGCCGTCCACATGGAAAAGTAAAGCACTTACTCTTGGTACCATCCACATGGGTAAGTAACGCACTTACTTTTGGTACCATCCATATGGGTAAGTAACGCACTTACTCTTAGTACCATTCACATGGGTAAGTAATGCATTTATTCTTAGTACCATCCACATAAGTATACAACGCACTTAATTCTACTACCATCCAGATGGGTAACTTTTGCACTTATTATGAGTACCATCCACATGGGTAAATTACACACTTACTCTTCGTACCATGCACACGGGTAAGTAACACACTTACTCTTAGAACATCCACATGGGTAAAAAACGCACTTACCCTTAGTACCATCCATATGGGTAAATTACACACTTACTGTTACTAAGAGTAACACGATTACTTTTAGTACTATCCATATGGGTAAATTACGCACTTACCCTTAGTTTCATATATATGGGTATAAAACGCACTTACTTTTAGTACCATCCACATGGGTAACTTTTGCACTTACTATTAGTACCATCCACATGGGTAACTTTTGCATTTACGATTACTCTTGGTACCATCCACATAGGTAAGTAACGCACTTACTCTTAGTACCATCCACATAGGTAAGTAACGCACTTACTATTAGTACCATCCATATGGATAAATTACGTACTTACTCCTAATTCTATCCGTATGGGTAAATAACCCACTTGCTCCTAGTACCATCCACATGGGTAAATAACGCACTTACTCTTAGTACCATCCGATAGGTGAGTAACGCACTTACTCATAGTACCATCCACATGTCAAACATTGTATGTTTATATTGTGTAGGCTGTAGTGGGTTACACCTTAGGGGGTACACAAACTTAGGGTTTCATACTTGTACCAAACTTCCTGCTAGTTCATTCATTCCTGCTCAGTCATTCTGACATGGTTTCAGAGCAGGTCCTTCGCTAGGACCTAATTCTCCTTCGGGCCCACCGCTACTTACTCTCTACTAGCGCCCTCGTGCGCCCTACTGTCGGAGCGCGCCTTAGCATCTCCCCCTAGCGCCCTCGCGCGCTTCTCCTTTTTTTTTTCGGCCCCGCTGGCCCCGTCCACCGCGCGCGCGCCCCGCTTAGAGGCCCCGCTGGCCCCGTCGACAGCGCGCGCGCCCCGCTTAGAGGCCCCGCTGGCCCCGTCGACCCCGCTCGCGACCCGTCTAGAGGCCCCGCCGGCCCCGTCGATCCCGCTCGCGCCCCACCTAGCGGCCCCGCCGGCCCGTCGACCCCGCTCGCGCCCCGCCTAGACGCTCCACCGGCCCCGTCGGCCCTGCTCGCGTCCCGCCTAGACGCCCCGCCGGCCCCGTCGGCCCTGCTCGCGACCCAACTAGAGGCCCCGCGACCCCGTTGACCCCGTGCGCACCCCGCCTAGAGGCCCCGCCGGCCCCGTCGACCCCGCGCGCGCCCCGCTTAGAGGCCCCGCTGGCCCCGCTGTTCCCGCGCGCGCCCCGCATAGAGGCCCCGCTGGCCCCGTCGACCCCGCGCACCGCCTCTTAGCGGCCCCGTCGCTACTGCTGCTACTGCTACTGCTGCTACTGCTACTGCTACTGCTACTACTGCTACTGCTGCTACTATGGCTAGTCCTCCTGTGCTCGCTTTCGATGCTGAGGGCCGCCCAGTGAAATTCGACACCTGGCTCGATGACCTGCACCTCTTCCTACAGCTCACTGCCAAGGAGGACGTCTCACTGTACGATCACGCCCTAGGCCATGCTACTGCCCCTGACACTTCTGCTGACAGCACTGCCCGCTCGCAGTGGCAGACTCGTGACGCCCACGCTCGCTTTGCTATTCGCAACTCCCTGCCGATAGATGAGCGCGAGCACTTTGGCCAGCACAAGACTGCTAAGGAACTGTACACTGCTGTCGTTGCATGCTACTCCTCACCTGATTCTGCCGCACTAGGCCGCCTCTCACTCCCCTACCCCCGACCTGGCCTCCTTCCACACCGTTGCTGACCTCATCACCCACCTCAAGACTAGTGAGGCCCGCTTCCGCGCTGCTATGCCCGATGAGTTCCTTGCTAGGAACCCCCCCCCGCTCTGGCTCACTCTCTACCACATCGTCACCCGCCTCCCTGACTCTCTGCGCGCAGTCAGGGATCACTTCCTAGCTCGCTGCCCCACTGAGCTCACCATTGCCCTCCTCGAGAAGGAACTACTTGCAGCTGAGGCGAGCATCGTCGCTGTAGGTGCCTCTCGTGGCGACCCCCGCACCCCTTTCTTTGAGGGGTGTTCCCCTTCCCCCCTTCTCCCCTCTGTAGCCTCTGCTTCTGCTGTCGACCTCCTTGGTGCTGAGAAGGTCGGGACGGCGTCTGCTCCGAGCGGGCGCCGCAGGAGCAGAGGGGGCAGGGGTGGAGGTGGCGGCGGGGGAGGCGGGGGTGGAGGCGGTGGGAGTGGAGGTGGGGCTGGAGAAGCTAGTGGCGGCAGTGGGGGTGGTGACGGCAGCGGCGGGGGCGGTGGCAGGGGCGGGGGCGGCAGCGGAGGCGGAGGTGGTCGTGGCAGCGGCAGGGGAGGGGGTGGTCGAGGAGGTGGCGGCGGCGGTGGTGGTCGTGGAGGCGCTGGCGGTGGTCTGAGCCAGCAGCACACTCCGTCGCTCCAGGAGGCCCGTGAGTGGTATTCGCAGCGCCGGGGGGCGGGTGGCTTTAGCTGCACGTACGTCATCCGCACTGGTGACCGCACTGGTCAGACGTGTGGGAGGCCGCACCCCACGCAGCGCTGTTTCTCGCGCCTTGACGACGCTTGGCGCACCCAGTTCCCTGATGCCACTGAGCTGCCCCGCTGGGCTGATCTGGAGAGGAAGGGAGTTGATATCTGGGCTCTAGACTTTGATGCTATTCTCACTGCCATGTATGCGATGTTTACTAGTGGAGAGGGTGCTCAGTACCTGCGTGTTCCGCCCGATCCGGGCATTCTGACCAGTGAGGCTGCCGCTCTAGGTGCTAGTGAGACTGCCACTGCAGGTACTCGCGTGTCTGCTACCTCAGGTGATGGTGAGGCTGCCGCTCTAGGTGCTAGTGAGTCTGTCCCCCCTGGTACTGAGTCGACTGAGGCACTGCACACCTTCACCCTGGACTCAGGTGCTTCTCGCTGTTTCTTTCGTGACCGCACTGCCCTTGAGCCGCTCGCTCGGCCAGTTGCTGTCTCCCTCGCTGACCCCTCTGGGGGTCCGGTCATTGCGACCTCCTCCACTGTTCTTCCCTGTCCTGCGGTCCCGTCGGGCACACTGTCAGGTCTCCACCTCCCCTCGTTCTCTACGAACTTGGTGGCGGGTTGTGCGCTCCAGGACGGGGGTGTTCACCAGTTCACCCCTGCCTACGAGCGCGTGACACACTGCACGTGTGCTCGGACGGGCCGTCACCTGGCTACCTTCACTCGGCAGCCGGGGTCGGACCTGTACACACTGACCACTGAGTCCCCTCAGGTAGCTGCGTCCGCGTCTGCGTCAGGTCAGCTGTCGGCCCCCTGCTCGTGTCGCTCTCTGGTGCACGAGACCGTCCTCTGGCACCACCGACTTGGTCACCCGTCTGTGCAGCGCCTTCGTGCCATGCACAAACGGTACCTTGTCTCTGGTCTTCCCAGGGTTCTCCCTCCCCTCCCACCCTCGCCTGCTCCTCCCTGTCTTCCCTGTGTCGAGGGGCGGCAGCGCGCCGCTCCTCACTCCTCCTCCTTTCCCCCGACGACTGCTCCCTTGCAGACGCTCCACCTGGACGTGTGGGGCCCAGCCCGCGTCCGTGGACAGGGTCAGGAGAGGTACTTCCTGATTGTTGTTGACGACTACTCGCGCTACACCACGGTCTTCCCCTTGCGCACCAAGGGTGAGGTCCCTGATGTCTTGATCCCTTGGATCTGCATAGCTCGTCTCCAGCTCAGCGAGCGTTTCCGCTCGGACTTTCCTGTCCTGCGTTTGCACTCTGACAGAGGTGGTGAGTTCTCTTCCGACCTCCTGGCAGCCTACTGTGCCGAGCACGGCATTGAGCAGTCGTTCACGCTTCCGGCCTCTCCACAGCAGAATGGGGTTGCTGAGCGCCGCATTGGCCTGGTCATGGAGGTCGCTCGTACCTCCCTGATCCATGCGGCTGCTCCCCACTTTCTGTGGCCGTTTGCGGTCCGATACGCTGCGCATCAGCTCAACCTCTGGCCCCGTGTCTCCTTGCCGGAGACTTCCCCGACACTGCGTTGGACGGGAGAGGTTGGCGATGCGTCGCGTTTTCGGGTCTGGGGATCCCGAGCTTTTGTTCGCGATACGTCCGCGGACAAGCTCTCCTCTCGCGCTGTTCCTTGTGTCTTTCTTGGCTTTGTCCCGGACGCGCCTGGTTGGCAGTTTTACCACGTCACCTCGCGCCGGGTTCTGCCTTCTCAGGACGTCACTTTTGACGAGTCCGTCCCCTACTACCGCCTCTTCCCCTACCGCACTGCTCCGCTCCCCCCCCCGCCTCTCTTCCTCGCGCCAGGTGCTGCTGTGGTAGACCCCCTCCCCCCTCAGGGTGCTGCTGTGGTCGACCAGGGAAGTCGACCTGGGAAGTCGACCAGCTTTTCTGGTCGATCTTGGAAGTCGACCAGCCCTTCTGGTCGACCTGGGAAGTCGACCAGCCCTTCTGGTCGACCTGGGAAGTCGACCAACCCCTTCTGGTCGACCTGGGACGTCGACCAGACCCTCTGGTCGACCAGGAGTGACGTCGACCTAGAGCTGGTCGACCAGGGAGTAGTGGTCGACCTGGGAGGTCGACCAACACACATCGGAGGCAGTGGTCGACATGGGAGGTCGACCGGAGGTGGCCGTCGACTTGGGAGGTCGACGGGCACGCACAGGAGCACCTGGTCGACGTGGTTGCCCGGTCGACCATGTTACCTGGGTGACGAGGGTCTGCGAAGGCACGCGAAGGTCGCCCAGGCGAGGTTGGCGAGGACGACCTCGGTGGTGGTATCCCGAGGTCGACCTGGCGGATCAGATGCAGCCGTCAGCACGAGGTGGACTTGGTGCGTGCGATGTGCAGGTGACGAAGCAGTGCGCGCCAATCACCTACGAGCACCTGCGAAGCGGGTGCAATGCTGGACTGTAGGAGCAACGCTGGCACGCCGTCGACTTGCGCTGTTGTCACGCCGTCGACCTGCAGCGTTGGCAAGCCGCGTCTCTGCACTGCTGGAGCGCGGTCGACCAAGTCGTGCTAGCACGCGGTCGACCGTGCTGCGCTGGCAGTCGACCTGCTTGCATCCTAGCTCTGATGTAGTCTAGTCTTGCCAACTTCATTGTATCATTGTTGTCAACTTTCTCTAGTGAAACTCTTGCCAAATTGCCTTGTGAACTAGCAAGCAGTGTGTGCACTAGGAAAACGACTAAGG
Organism: Closterium sp. Yama58-4; assembly: GCA_947470075.1. Classification (NCBI taxonomy): domain Eukaryota; kingdom Viridiplantae; phylum Streptophyta; class Zygnematophyceae; order Desmidiales; family Closteriaceae; genus Closterium; species Closterium sp. Yama58-4. Next base: position 12,962 of record CANIUD010000596.1, read on the forward strand.
ACCAACGAACGCAGAGATCACACGAGCACCCATGCCTAGCCCGTAGTCTAGCTCCCGTTATAGTAGTTATCTCCGCAATGTGGACGTTACTAAGAGTAAGTGCGTTTCTTACCCATGTGGATGGTACTAAGGGTAAGCACGTAATTCGCCCATGTGGATGGTATTGTGAGTAAGTGCGTTACTTACCCATGTGGATGGTACTAAGAGTAAGTGCGTTACTTACCCATGTGGATGGTACCAAGAGTAAGGGCTTTACTTATCCATCTGGACGGTACTAAGAGTAAGTGCGTCTCTTACCCATGTGGATGGTACTAAGAGTAAGTGCATTACCTATCTGGATGGCACTAAGAGTAAGTGCGTTACTTACCCATGTGGATGGTACCAAGAGTAAGGGCTTTACTATCCATGTGGACGGTACTAAGAGTAATTGTGTTTTTTTCCCATGTAGATAGTACAAATAGTAAGTGCAAAAGTTACCTATCTGGATGGTACTAAGAGTAAGTGCGTTACTTACCGATGAGGATGGTACCAAGAGTAAGTGCGTTACTTATCCATGTGGATGGTACTAAGAGTATGTGCGTATCTTACCCATGTGGATGGCACTAAGGATAAGTACGTTACTTATGCATGTGGTTGGTACAAATAAGAAGTGACTAATTTACCCATAGAAATGGTGCTAATAGTAAGTGCAAATTTACCCATGCGGATGATACTAAGAGGAAGTGCGTAATTTACCCATGTGCATCACACAAAGAAGAAGTGCGCTACTTAACCATGTGGATGGTACTAGGACTGAGTGCGATACTTTCCCGTGTGGATGGTACTAGTAGTGAGTGCGTAATTTACCCGTGTGGATGGTACTAAGAGTAAGTGCGTTACTTATCCATATGGACAGTACTGAGAGTAAGTGCGTTACCTACCCGTGTGGATAGTACTAATAGTAGTGCAAAATTTGCCCGTGTGGGTGGTACTAAGAGTACGTGTGTAACTTACCAATGTGGTTGGTACTAAGAGTAAGTGTGTTACTTACCCATGTGGATGGCACTAAGAGGAAGTGAGCAACTTACCCATGTGAATGTCTCTAAGAATGTATCGCTACTTAGCCGTCTGGATGATACTAAGAGTAAGTGCGTTACTTACCCATGTGGATGGTACTAATAGTAGTTGCGTGATTTACCCATGTGGATGGTACTACGAGTTAGTCTGTTACTTACTCATGTAGATGGTACCAAGAGTAAGTGCGTTACTTACCCAAATGGTTGGATAGTTGTAAGTGTAAGGGAATTACTTATCCATGTAGAAAGTAGTAAGAGTAAGTGCGTAATTATCCATGTGGATGGTATGAGATTAAGTGCGTAATTTACACGTGTGGATGGTACTATTAATAAGTGCGTTTCTTTACTCATATGGATGGTACTAATAGTAAGTGCGTTATTGCCCATGTGGATGATACCAAGACTAGGCGCGTAACTTATCCATATGGACGGCACTAAGAGTAAGTGCATTACTTATCCATATTGATGGTACTGCTAACAAGTGCAAAATTTACCCATGTGGATGATACTAAGAGTAAGTGCGTAATATATTCATGTGGATGGTACCAAGAGTAAGTGCGTTACTTATCCATGTGTACTTTACTTAGAGTAAGTGTATTATTTACCCATGTGGATGGTACTAAGAGTAACTGTATAACTTATCCATATGGATGGCACTAATAGTAAGTGCAAAAGTTGCCAATGTAGTGTAAAAGTAGATGCGTTGTATACCCATGTGGAGGGTACTAAGGGTAAGCGAGTAATTTGCCTATATGTATGGTACTAAGAGTAAGTGTGCTACTTGCCTATGTGGATGGTACTAAGAGTAAGTGCGTTACTGATACATGTGGATGGTACCAAGAGTAAGTGCGTTACTTACCCATGTCGATGGTACCAAAAGTAAGTGTGTTACTTACCCATGTGGATGGTACTAAGAGTAAGTGCGTTATTTACCCATGTGGATGGTACTAAGAGTAAGTGCATAACTTATCCATCTGAATGGTACTAATAGTACGTGAAAAAGTTACCTATCTGGATGGTAGTAAAAGTAATTGCGTTACATACCTATGTGGATGGTACTAAGGGTATGAGCGTAATTTGCCCATGTAGACGGTACTAAGAGTAAGTGCGTTACTTACCTATGTGGATGGTACCAAGTAAGAATAAGTGTGCTATTTACTCATGTGGATGGTGTCAACGGGAGTTGGGCTTGGCCCCGTCCTCGCTTGGGCGGAGCCGACTTCGTGGTCGGGTGTGAGGGGAGCAGCCGACCTGCAGCAGTGGGCGAGCTGGTCGACAGGAGTGGTCGACCTACACAGGGGCTACTGCATGAGCGCCGACTTCGGAGGGCGCCGACTTTGGGAGGTCGACTTGGAGTGGTCGACCTGTGGAGGGTGTCGACTTGGTGATGCAGATTTGGGGCAGCCGACTTGGGTGGCCTGCTGACATGAGTGCTCGTCGACCTGGAGTTGGTCGATCAGAGTGTCGTCAACCTGGAGCTGGTTGACTAAGGTTAAGGTCGACCTCGTGTGGTCGACTGGTGGTGGTCGACAACTTGGGAGGTCGACGGGCAGAAAGAGGCGCTGGTCGACGAGGTGGTTGCCCGGTAGACCAGGTTACCCGGGCGATGGGTTCTGCCGAGGCACGCGAACCAGGTGGTGTTGGCAAGAACGACCTTGGTGCTGGTATCTAGAGGTCAATGTGGCCGATGAGAGGCAGCTGTCAGCACGTAGAAGATATGGTCTATGTGCTGTGCCGGTGACGAGGCACGGCACGCCAGTCATCTGCGAGCACCTGCAAAGCCGGTGCACTGCTGTCCTACAGAACAACGTTGGCACGCTGTCGACTTGCGATGTTGGCACACCTTCGACCTGCAGCGTTGGCGAGCCGCGACTCTGTACTGCTGGAGTGCGGTCGATCAAGGTGCTGGAACGCGGTCGACCATGCTGCGTTGGCAGTTGATATGCTTGCGTGCTAGCTCTGATGTAGTCTTGTCTTGCCAACTTCATTGTAACTATTGTTCTCAAATTTTCCTAGTGAAACTCTTTCCAATTCTCCCCATGGACTATCAAATAGTGTGAAGCACTTGGAAAAGACTAACAAATGAACCCGTGCCTAGCCCGTAGTCTAGCTCCCGTTGATAGAGTTATTTCCGTAGATGGTACTAACTCCATGTGCATAACTTACCTATGTGGATGGGTGTAGTTGGTACTAATAGTAAGTGCAAAAGTTACCTATGTGGAAGGTAGTAAGAGTAAGTGCGTTACTTACCCATTTGGATGGTACTAAGAGTATGTGCGTTACTTAATCATGTGGATGGTACTAAGCATAGGTGCGTAAATTACCCATGCGGATGGCACTAAGAGTAAGTTCTTTACTTACCTATGTGGATGGTACTAATATTGGCTGCGTAATTTACCCACGTGGACGGCACTAAGAGGAAGTGGGTAACTTACCTATGTGGATGCAACTAAAAATAAGTGCGCTACTTAACCATGAGGATAGTACAAATAGTAAATGCGCTATTTACCCATGGGGATGGTTGTGTAAGTTCGTTACTTACCCATGTGAATGGTATCAAGAGTAACTGGGTTACTTACCCTTGAGGATGGTATTAAGAGTAAGTGCGCAATTTACCCATGTGGATGGTACGAAGTAAGCGTGCTACTTATCCATGTGAATGGTACTAAGTATGAGTGCGTTACTTACCCATGTGGATGGTACTAAGAGTAAGTGCATTACTTATCCATGTGGATGATACTAATAGTAAGTGAAAAGGTTACCTATGTGGATGGTAGTAAAAATAAGTGCGTTACATACGTATGTGGATGGTACTAAGAGGAAGTATGTTACCTATGTTGATGGTAGTAAAAACTTGTGTGTTGTTTACCCATGTAGATGGTACTAAGTCTATGTGCGTTACTTACCTATGTGGATGGTACTAAGAGTAAGTGCGTTGCTAACTCATGTGGATGGCACTAAGAGTATGTGCGTAATTTACCCATGAGGATGGCACTAAGGATAAGTGCGTTACTTCCCAATGTGGATGGTACTAAGAGTAGGTGCGTAATTACCTATGTGGATGGTACTAATAGTAAGTGCATAATTTACCCATGTGGATGGTACTAAGAGTAAGTGCGTTACTTACCCATGTGGATGGTACTAAGAGTAGTGCGTTATTACCCATGTGGATGGTACCAATAGTATGTGCGTTTCTTCTCCATACGGTACCACGAGTAAGTGTTGCAAAGGATCCGGTCACTTTGAAGACTTACGATGAATTCTTTTCTCAACTAAATGCAAATCCTATTGAAGCGAAGGCTCTCCAAATGCTTGGGAAGGATGGTGGGAACCTTCGTAGCCTCAAAGATGCAACCCTCATAATAAGGTCCTTGAGGTGTCACATGCAAAATCCAATCCAATTGGATTTTGCCTAGGTGTTGCAACATTTGCAACCCATGCTAGAAACTTCTAGCCACCCCAATCCAAAAGTCAAAGTTGCCTTCCTAACCACCCAACCAAAGTTTTCTTTATAGTCATGACCCAATAATTGCCCACATTAGCTAATATCCCAAATTAAGATAGACTTCTCAAATCTTGGAAATCTTGTAACTTGGGCGATCTTGGTCGGAATAAGGCGATCTTGGTATCGTTGGAAAGCTCTGGATTTCTCCTGCACTACCATGCATTTAGGCTTAGAGAACAACACAGAGGTGATAAAATCCAACAGCCACGCAACATGCTCATGCAAAATGACGCAAGCATGAATTGCACGAGCACGCAGCAGGACGTTAGGATGACATGCACTCATACCGATGTGCATACAACAAACTCCCCTTCCGGACTGCATGCACACACACTCACACGCATGCGCACAAACTGATCACACTGAGACACACACATGCTCCCGTTATATTCCTAGCCACAATTCTTAGAGAACTTCCAGTGTGCACTCTCCGGAAGTCTCTTGGTAAGAAAATCAGCTGCCTGCTTGCTGGCCTTCACATAGTGAAGCTCAACTGCCCCCTCTTTCACTGTCTGCCTCACCCAGTGCCACTTGACCTTCATGTTGGTGTAAGGGCCTAATAAACTCAAGCTATTAGGACTTAATCAAACTTAAAACCTCTCCTCGGGGTCACCTCCAAGGGTCCCTGGGTGCCTGGTACAAGACCAGCCCCTATCCTCGGGTCCGAGTTTGTAGAGAGAGGGATCAAGAAGGACTTAGTCAAAACAGCAAGAGTACCTTGAACGTCGCGCAGCGTGCCGTGCAGACCGTCGGTCGGATTAAGCTGAGAATTCGTTATATCGAAGCTCGCTCCAAGAGCTTTAAAATGAGCCAAGTTGCCTCGCGAAAAGTTCTGCCATTACTAAGTTCTGGCTCGGACAGCGTTTGCCTAGCGTTGGAGTGCTAGCATACTAGCGTTGACTCGGGTAGCATTCCGCCGTCGAATAGCGCAGAAACGAAATTCCAGCGAGGAAGGAATTCGCTTGAATCAATTTTACTATGTTCAGGTACAAACAGAGAAGGATTAAATAGTTCTAGCTAGCAAGGACATTGGGAATCAACCTGGGAACAACCAGGGATGATCCCAAATAATTCCAAGCAACAGAACCAACCTGGCTGGACAAAATAGCAGGTGGTAGGTTGGTAAACAACCTCTGGTTCTGTTTTTCCAACCTGGGAAAACAACAACCAGGTTCAGGTTCTAAAAACAGAACCTGTTTTGTCTTTGCCTAACCAGCCAAATGCTGGTTCCGCTGGTTTCCCCTGGCCTTGTAGCATGCAGATACAGACAAACAACATCCAACCTTCACCTAAATTGTACCCCTATAGTGCCTTCCCTGCTACACTATAGTTAACCAAACAAAACAGTACAATTCCGAGTTGGATAGAACTGAATCTGCGCAATCAACTCAACCGAACTGCAAAGCTTCCATCTTGGGTTCCTTTGCGAGCTCGTCCTTCCTGCTTGCACTGTTCATAGCGCGTACAATGTTGTGCCGAAGCGCACATTGCGCGAGTACCTGCAAATGCATCAAGCGAAAATTGCGAAAGCAAACAAACACACGAACATTCCATTCACACCCAAATGCATTCGCACACGCATACTCGTACAAAACAGACGGCAGGATGTCGTGCAATGTGCATTTGCACCCAACACACTCCCCCTCAGCCTGCCGGCTGCATCCCCGTCATTCCATGCTAGTTCATGCTCATTCCACTCATGCGCACACAACGCCAATGAGGCTCATCCGCAAGCCTCTTGGTGAGAAAGTCTGCTGGCTGCTGGTGAGTCTTGACGTAGATCGGATTCACCGTCCCCCTCTTCACCTCCTTACGCAGCCAGTGCCACTTGATACGCATGTGCTTGTTCAGGCCATGAAGCACAGCGTTCCTGGCCATCCCAAGAGCCCCCTTGCTATCACAAAACAGCGGCGTAGCAACTTTCTGCTCCTGGCCAATCTCCTCTAACAGCCTCCTCAGCTAAATCACCTCCTTAACCCCATGGAACATCGCCATGTACAATGATTCTACGGAAGAGAGTGCCGTCTCCGTCTGCTTCTTGGACCTCCAACTAACAGGTCCTCCCCCAACTACGCAGATGTATCCTCCCACAGATGAGGAATCCTCCTTCTCAGAAGCCCATGTAGCATCGGTAAAGCAAGTGAGAAATAGCTTGCCTTCTCCAAGCCTCTCTCCCTTCTCTTTCAGCACCTCCACCCCTTTCTGCTTCACCTGTGCAGATGCGGAGTATTGAACTCCAATGCTTGGGTGAGAGTTCAGGTACTTCACCACACGCTCAGCTGCATCCACCTGCTCCTCTGATGGATTCTGCACCACCCTAGCCAGCTGCCCAACCGAGAAAGAGATGTCGGGCCTCGTGTGAACTGCTGCGTACAAGAGGCTGCCCACCAAGGACTGAAATTGCTGCTGCTCTTCAGCTTCAACCCCTTCATCCTCTGCAGCCTTCACAAGCTTGAATTCTGCTGGCAGGGGAGTTGCAACCTTGCGCTCATTCTCAATCCCATACTTCTCCCCCAGCTCCTTGATGAACTTCTCCTGGTGCAGCTTCAACCACCTGTGATCTGGATCCCTCTCCACGTGCATCCCGAGGTAGTACTTTACCTCCCCAAGGTTCTTGCACTTGAAGTTCTCCATCAGTTGCTGCTGCACTTTCTGGATCTCCTTCATGCTGCTGCTGAAGAGAAGAATGTCGTCCACATAGACCAGAAACAGCACCAGCTTCTCCCCCTCGCCCTTGAGAAAGAGGCTCTCATCACAGCTGCTGGTCCTGAATCCCATCTCCTCTAAAACAGCTGCCAACTTCTGGTACCAGCAGCGTGGCGCCTGCTTCAAGCCGTAGATGGACTTGTTGAGCTTGCACACCCTGCCCGTACCATCCTCATACCCAGGCGGCTGCGTCATGTACACATCCTCCTCTAAAATCCCATTCAGGAATGCCGTTGAAATATCCATCTGAATGATGAATTTCCCACTAACAGCTGCATCTGCCAACAAGACACGGAGGGTAGGGGGTTTGGCAGTGGGAGCAAAGATCTCGTTGAAGTCCTGCTTCTCCTTCTGCATAAACCCCTTCGCCACCAGCCTACTCTTGTAGATGGTGACCTGCCCCTTGTCATCGGTCTTGATCCTCAGCACCCACTTGCATTGTATCGCTTTCTTCCCATCAGGCAGCACCACCAGATCCCATGTCCCATTCTCCAGCAGACTCTGGTACTCAGCATCCCTAGAAGCCAGCCACTTGTCCCTATCTGGTCCAGCTAATGCCTCCTCCATGCTAGCTGGTTCCTCAGGTGCAGGGGCAAGAAAACAGTACGCAGGCTCATCCTCCTCATCCGGGTCATAGCCATGAGGTAGAATCAGCAATGCCTCTTCGGTCCCTAGCTGCTGCTCTGCTGCATCAGTTCCTGCAGTCAGCTTCTTAGTAGCCATACGGGTACGTCCTGGCCTGGAGACGGGTGTCTCCCATCCCTTCATAACGACACCCTTCGGCTTCTTAGTTTTTCCCTGCTGCTTCTCTCCTCCCTCGGGTCCAGCAGCTCCACTAGTGCTGCCGCCAGTTTCCACACCATTTTCTCCACCAGCAGATGCCTCCTGTACCTTCTCTCCATCACCATTTCCAGCAGCTGCCTCCTCTCCCTCCTCCCACACACTAGGAGTCAGGTCCAGCTGCATGGTGATCTGCTCCATCTGCTGGGACACCCTTGCCTCCGGCTGTTTCTCCCAGCTCCCATACATCATGCCCTCAATGAATTTCACATCCCTACTGTCAAACAACACACCCTTGGATGGTTCCCACAGCAGCCATCCCTTGCTCTCAGCAGCCAGCCCCAAATGCACACACCAGATTGCACTCGCCCCCAACTTACTGCGGTAGGTCTTGGGGACGTGGGCGACTGCCATGCAACCGAACACCCTCAGCATGTCCACCGGCGGCTTCCTCCCAAGCCACCTCTCCAACGGCACCCACGAGTCATCCCCAACCTTGGTGAGCACCCTGTTCCTAGCGACAGTGGCGTGCCGGACAGCATGAGGCCACATAGAATTGCTCAGCCCAGATTCTATGAGCAGCGCCCTAGCTGTCTCCAGAATGGTCCGGTTTGCCCGTTCTGCTACACCATTGGACTGTGGGGTATAAGCCGTGGTCAGCTCTCTCTGGATGCCCTGCTTCTTGAGCCAGGCCGTCATTTCAGCTCCAAGGAACTCACCACCCCGGTCTGTCCTAATCCGCTTCACTACACACTCCGCCTGCTTCTCCACGAATGGCAGCCAATCGTCCCGTATCGTGGAGGCGGCGTGGTCCTTCTGCTTCAGCGGATACGCCCACATCAGCCTGCTCCAGTCATCCACAATTGTAAGAAAATACCGCTCCCCCTTGTGCCCTTGCACCGGCAGCGGCCCCACCAAGTCCATGTGGACCAGCTCCAAAGGCTTCTTGCTCCTGCCAGCCACACTATGGAAAGGGAAACGGGTGAACTTTGAAAGCAAACAGATTTCACAGTTGTCATCGGGTGGCTGTCCGTTCAGCTTCAGACCCTTAACGGCTCCATCCTTCTCCAGCTGCTTCAGCAAAGGCATTGCCACATGCCCTAAGCGCCGGTGTGCCGTTGCCCAATCTGTCTCCCCAGATCTGGCCGACACTTTCACACCAACCCCTCCAACGGCATTGCACTCCCCCTGGGATGCAGACCCCTCTCCAGCCTGCCCCCCACCATGCCACGCCAGGGCCGGCAGCTGCCACATAGATCTGTACACGTCCTTGCTCTCGTGCAGATCCCAAAGCACCCGATTGCCCAGCTTCCCCTTATAAGTGCGTGCCCCATCCGTGTTGGTGTTCACCCCAGCCTTGCCAAGCTTACGGAGGGAGATAAGGTTGGCCTTCAGGTCGGGGACGAAGAGAACGTCGTGCAGCACCACCGGCTTGCCATCCGCTCCTTTAAACGCAGCTCGTCCCGCACCAGCCACCTTCAACATGTGTCCAGAGGCGGAGCACACTTCATTGATCGGTGCAGCTCGTACTTCGTCCAGCAGGTCCTTGCGCGGTGTCATCGTCCAAGCAGCGCCTGTGTCCAACACCCAATAGTCTAGGGGGTGCAGCTCTGCTCCAACTTTGGCAGAGGCGTCTCCTTGCTCCCCCTTGTCTCCTACATGGAAGAATTGGCCCGCGGTGCGCTCCTTCTTCTTCTCCGCACCGCCGTTGCCCTTCGGGTTGTTGTCGGACGAATCAGCGACCATGTTGGCGCCGTTTTTCTGGTTCCTCCGCGCGCCGCCATCCTGGTGACGATTCTGGGGGGTCCATCCATCGGGTTTCTTATAGCACAAAAACCAGGGGTGCCCTTCCTTCTCACAATACCAGCAACTCCCTTTCATTTTGCCACCAGCACCCGACTTGCCCCCACGTCCAGATTTCGCACCGCGACCCCAACCGGTACCTCCTTGTTGGTCGTTGGAGTCGTCGTCTTTCTTTGCACCGCGTCCAGCACCACCGAAGCCACGTCCTCTGCCACGTCGGCTCCCTTGCATCCCGTAGCCGCTGCTGCCGTCGTCTCCACCCCTCAGTTGGCGGCGACGGAAGTCCTCCTCCAGAATCTTCGTCCGCACCCACTCGAGCGTCCACAAGCTCTGGTTCTGCGGCAGGCTCAATCCGCTCGTAAATTGAAGCCACGATTCTGGCAGCAGCGAGAGCATCTTCAAGCACTTGGTCTGCTCCGGGTAGGTGATTCCCGCGGTCGCCAACTTCGCGTAGAGGTCGCGCATCTTGTCCAGGACTGGTTGCACCGGCTCTCCCTCGCTCAGGCGCAACGCGGACAGCTCCCTCTCCAGCATCAACGTTGCGACAACGGAGGTCGGGGCGTGCAGCTCCTTCAACACGGTCCACGCCTTCGGACCGCATTCAACCTCCGGCAGCAGGTGCATGACGTGGTGACGCTGGTTCAGCTCCAAACTCTGCGACATCAAATAGTAGCCAGCCGAGGAGCGCTCGTCCCAATCTTCCTGCAGCGTGGGGTCACTCGGTCTAGGCTCCTCCCCAATCATTAGTTTCAGCAAACCGATCTGACGGAAATATAATTGCATTTTCCAGGCCCAATCATCATAGCCCTCACCATTGAACTTCTCGACGGTGAAATTCTTCAGCACCTCCTTGACAAGCGAGCCCTGGTTTGTTCGCGCTCCCCGTGGCGCTGAAAGACCAGAATCTTGGCTGCCGCTACGATCTTGGGCTGAAGATTCACCAGCTCCCGCCGAGGTGTTGCCCGCCATAGCTACCTATAACGAGGATCACTATAACGCAGCTCTGATACCAGCTTGTTGGTGTAAGGGCCTAATAAACTCAAGCTATTAGGACTTAATCAAACTTAAAACCTCTCCTCGGGGTCACCTCCAAGGGTCCCTGGGTGCCTGGTACAAGACCAGCCCCTATCCTCGGGTCCGAGTTTGTAGAGAGAGGGATCAAGAAGGACTTAGTCAAAACAGCAAGAGTACCTTGAACGTCGCGCAGCGTGCCGTGCAGACCGTCGGTCGGATTAAGCTGAGAATTCGTTATATCGAAGCTCGCTCCAAGAGCTTTAAAATGAGCCAAGTTGCCTCGCGAAAAGTTCTGCCATTACTAAGTTCTGGCTCGGACAGCGTTTGCCTAGCGTTGGAGTGCTAGCATACTAGCGTTGACTCGGGTAGCATTCCGCCGTCGAATAGCGCAGAAACGAAATTCCAGCGAGGAAGGAATTCGCTTGAATCAATTTTACTATGTTCAGGTACAAACAGAGAAGGATTAAATAGTTCTAGCTAGCAAGGACATTGGGAATCAACCTGGGAACAACCAGGGATGATCCCAAATAATTCCAAGCAACAGAACCAACCTGGCTGGACAAAATAGCAGGTGGTAGGTTGGTAAACAACCTCTGGTTCTGTTTTTCCAACCTGGGAAAACAACAACCAGGTTCAGGTTCTAAAAACAGAACCTGTTTTGTCTTTGCCTAACCAGCCAAATGCTGGTTCCGCTGGTTTCCCCTGGCCTTGTAGCATGCAGATACAGACAAACAACATCCAACCTTCACCTAAATTGTACCCCTATAGTGCCTTCCCTGCTACACTATAGTTAACCAAACAAAACAGTACAATTCCGAGTTGGATAGAACTGAATCTGCGCAATCAACTCAACCGAACTGCAAAGCTTCCATCTTGGGTTCCTTTGCGAGCTCGTCCTTCCTGCTTGCACTGTTCATAGCGCGTACAATGTTGTGCCGAAGCGCACATTGCGCGAGTACCTGCAAATGCATCAAGCGAAAATTGCGAAAGCAAACAAACACACGAACATTCCATTCACACCCAAATGCATTCGCACACGCATACTCGTACAAAACAGACGGCAGGATGTCGTGCAATGTGCATTTGCACCCAACACTTCATGTGCTTGTTCAGCCCATTCAAGATAGGATCATTGGCCATGGCAATAGCATTCTTGCTATCAGAGAAAAGTGGTGTAGGTCCCTCCTGTTCAGCTCCCAAGTCATCCAGCAGCTTCCTCAGGAGCGCAAACTCCTTAACGGCATGATACATTGCCATGTACTCTGCCTCTGCTGAAGAAATGAGCAATCTCACTCTGCTTCTTAGACCTCCAACTTACTGGTCCTCATCCGACCATGTACACATAGCCACCCACAGATGACTGATCCTCATCCTCCGAGGCCCATGTAGCATCAGTGAAGCACGACAACTTCAAGGTTCCAGACATAATCCCATCTGCTCCAGGTTGCTTCAGCTGACCTACAGCTGAAAACTGAACACCAGCAAATGTCGCAGATCCGAGGTAACGCACCATGCGCTTTGCCACCTCCAAATGCTCCTCTGTGGGCTCCCCTCTTGCTAGCTGCCCTACTCCGAATGAAGCACCGGGTCGCGTATGCACGGTTGCATACATCACACTTCCAATGAGTGATTGGTACTCATTCTGCAGCTCATCCTCGAGCGCATCATCATCCTCAGCTGCCTTCTGTAGCTTGTAGACCGCAAAAAATGGCGTCGTCACAGTGCGACCCTCAGTCACGCCATAACGCTCCATCACGCCAGAGATGTGATGTGAGTGATGCATTTTCAGCCACTTCGTCTCGACATCCCGCCCAATCTGCAGCCCCAAGTAATAATGGACATCCCCAAGCATCTTGCACTTGAAGCTGTTGATACTCAGCTTTTGAGCCTCTCCATCTGCTCCATGGAAGGTGAGAACAGCAGTATGTCATCGACATACACCAGCAGCAAGAGCAGCTGCTCCCCCTCTCCAAGCAGGAACAAGCTGTGGTTAGCTTGGGATGTTTTGAAGCCTCCAGCCAATAGCACTTCCTCGAGTTTCTCGTACCAGCAGCTAGGTGCTTGCTTAAGGCCATAGATAGCCTTCTTAAGCTTGCACACCCGGCCAGTACCATCATCATAGCCGTCAGGCTGCTTCATGTAGATATCCTCCAACAGTATTCCATTGAGGAATGCAGTGGTGATATCCATCTGCTTCACATGCCATCCCTTCACAGTTGCGCTAGCCAGCAAAGTCCTTAATGTTACCGGCTTAGCCACACGAGCAAAGATCGCACCGAAGTCGATCTTTTCTTTCTGCTAAAACCCTTTGGCAACCAAGAGGCTCTTGAACCGCTCCAGTGCTCCATCAGCATCCGTCTTCACTTTGAAGACCCACTTGCTGCTGATGGGCCGTCGCCTTTCAGATAGCTCAACATGCTCCCAAGTCCTATTCACAATGAGACTGTTGAACTCTGTATCCATGGCAGCCTTCCACTCTTCCTTCTGACATCCATTCAATGCCTCTTCCAACGTGGCTGGTTCTCCAGGCAAGGGTGTGAAGAAGCAAAAAGCCATCTCTTCATCATCCCCTTCATCAGCCTGAACAGCCATGGAACAATGTTTGGGACCTCCCAAACGGCTGTATTTCAGCCTTCAAGGTGGTGCTGCCACTCTCTTCTCGCGGGTAGCAGCTTGCTGCCCAAGTGATGAAGCTCTTCTCTGCACACTCCCTTTCGTGACCTTGGCTTGTACAGCAGGCTCAGTCTGAGATGGTGAGTCCACATGCACTGATTTATCTTCCAACTACTCCTCTGTAGCACGACCAGCAACTTGCTGATCACCGCTGCCACTGTGGTCACTAGTCAGCTCTGACGCAGGGAGATCATCGAGGTGCAGTTGAACCTCCTCCACTGCGGACCGCTCTATCTTCTGCAAACACAGGCCAATCTGCACTTGCTGCTGCTGGTGCCAGTCCTTGTATATGACGTCCTCAAGAAATTTGACGTCACGACTGACCAGCGTCTTCTTGCTCTTGGGGTCCCACATCAGCCACCCCTTCGAGTCAGGCGCCATCCCAAGATGGACAGCCCACACAGCAGCAACTTCGAGCTTGTGCCTCTGGTCCTTAGGCACCATCACAAGACCCATGCAGCCCCACACACGCAGCATGTCAATGGATGGTTTATTGCCAAGCCAACTTTCATACGGCACCCAGCTCCTCGCCAACATGCGTCAAGACTCTGTTCTTGACAGTAATGACATGGCGGACAGCGTCAGGACAGAACTTGTAGGGTATTCCAGCAGCCCCCAACAAGGTCTTGGCCGGCTCGCCAATTGTCCAGTTGGCACGCTCGGCAATGCCGTTTTGCTGCGGTGTTCCAGGGCAGGTCAGCTGGTGTTTGATGCCGTTCCTTTTGAGGAATTTGGTGAAAATCAGTTCCAAGGAACTCACCACCACGGTCACTCTGAAGCACCTTCACCAGTCTCATGGACTGCCACTCAACCATCGGCAACCAATCCTCTTTGATTGCTGCAGCGGCATCACTCTTTTTGGACAAGGGACATGCCCATGTGAATCGACTCCGTTCGTCCTCCATATAGTGAGGAAGTATAATGCTCCCCCAGTCCCCTCAGTCCGCATAAGACCTAAAAGGTCCGTGTGCACCACCTCCAATGGTGCCTTCGCTGATTCCTCCGCACATGGGAACGGGAATCGCACGAACTTGTTCTGCATGCATGCCTCGCAGCCGCCAAAGGCAGCGCCATCACCATGCACTTGCAGGTCATGTACAGACTTCTCCTTGTGCATCAACTACAAAGTGGAGAGAGCCACATGTGAAAGTCGTCGATGCCAAGTCTCCCAATCCGCTTGGCCCGAGGTTGCTGGCGCCTTCACGGCTGCACTTGCGCCAATCAGCTCCTAAATTTGCACACAGTGTTGCTCCTCCATTGAAGCCACGGCAGCCGCGTTACTCGATTTGTGCCAAAGGAGAACAGGAATCTGCGACATGCGCTTGTGGACATCTCAATTACACTGCAAGTCCTAAATAAGGCGCGTATCGTTGTATGTACGATAGCGCTCCGAGCCAATAGTTTTGGTATTCACACATGCGGCTCCCAATCGGCCAGTCGAGATCAGGTTCGCGCACAAGTCCGGCACCCATAGCACCCGTAGTCGTCTCACCATCCGCTCTTGTGAACTTGGTGCATCCCATGCCCATAACTTTGACCTTGCACCAGTCGAGAATGCGACTGTAGAGATTGGTGCGGGTTGGATATCATCAAGAAGATTCGCACGAGGAGTCATGTCACAGGAGCTTCTAGAGTCAATTACCCAATGGGTGAGGGGATGAAGGAGAACCTTGGCAGCCATAGCGAGGTCGGTCATTCCTTCATTTACAAAGAAGAACAACCCGGCCTTCCGCTCTTCAGGTTTGCCATTCTTCTCGTCATCCTTCTCATCTCCACTAGCTCCCATGACTCCCCCACTCCTCTTGCCACCATGCTGGTTGCTTGAGGAAGGCGGGGTCCAATCTCGAGGTTGTTGGTAGCATTTTCTCCAACGATAGTCGCTCTTCTTACAATAAAAGCACACCTCCCTTTGGCCTCCACCACTCTCCTCATTCTTTTTGCCCTTCCACTTCTTTTTGAAGCCGCTCTTCCCACCTCCAACTCCATAACCAGCACCATCCCCTGAGTGCTCTACACTTCGGCCTTAGAACTCTTCAAGGATTCGCGCACGAATGTAGTCCACACTCCATTGGGATTGCTGGGAGTTGAGGTTGACCACCACTCAGGAAATCGGATCACTATCTTCACGCAATAAACAAGCTTAGGGTAGACAACACCCCCACTCTTAAGCTTCGTGAAGATGTCTCGCATGTCATCCAACACTGGCTGTATTGGCTCTCCATCTACAATTTTGATGTCGCGTAATACCCGTAGCATGTGTTGGTGAGTGCACATCAAGGAGTTTCCTCCATGCCTTGGGTCCACACTCGGGATCACCCAATAGGCCTTTGATATGGTCAAGTTGGCGTCCACCAACCGCTTGGACCATGAGCATATACGCATCAAATGAGTTCTTTATCCATGCTCCTTTAAAGTCCACGACCTCTGGCATCTTTCCCTTTCCTTCCACCACATCTCATAACTTGTATTGGGTAAACATGAGCCTTATACGGAAGCTCCAGTGCTCATAATCCTCCCCTATGAACTTCTCAATAAAAAAGACTTTCAAAGGACCCACAGATATAAGAGATGGTGTAGTGGAAGGGGGTAGCATAGGGATATTTGGTTGGTGAGTTCCCACTCCACCACCAACTACTCTCCCTTGCTTTCCAACCTCTCCACTCCCAGCCATTCTATCATTAGCACCTCTGGAGGACGTCTCAGCCATCTTTAGGCTCGGTGGAATCTTGAAAAAACGTTTGGACAGGATTTTGTCAGAAATTTCGCTTTACGGAAAACGCCGTCGCGGTTAGCACACTTTGAATAGGACACGATTCAACCATTAATCAAAAGAATGCAAGCAGAGCTACAATAAAATGGTCTCACTTGTCAACATTAGTTGAGAATTGATGACGATTCGTCGCTTCAAAGTCGACAACCCGTTCTGATACCACTTGTTCAAAAGATCAGGTCAATTTGAAGACATACGACGAATTCATTTCTCAACTGAACGCAAATCCGCTCATTAGGATTACGCGCGCTAGTCTGACCTAGCACTTGTGCTTGTCGTCGGCTGCCTTCACCACGTTGTACAACGACACCGAGAATGATGTCGACCTTCCGGAGCTCGACCCCAAACTCGACATGCACACCGACCCCAAGCATCGCTGAAACATTGCGATGATGACGGTAAAGGATGTTGGGTGCAAATTCAATTTGCACGACATCCTGTTGTCTGTTTGTATGAGTATGTGTGTGCGAATGCATTTGCGTGTGAATGATGTGTTCAACTGTTTGTGTGCTTCGCCTGAAGCATTTGCAGGTATTCGCGCAATGTGCGCTTCGGCACAACATTGTACGTGCTATGAACAGTGCAAGCAGAAAGGACGAGCTCGCAAAGGAACCCAAGATGGAAGCTTTGTAGTTCGGTTGAGTTGATTGCGCATATTCAGTTCTATCCAACTCAAAATTGTACTGTTTTGTTTGGTTAACTATAGTGTAGCAAGGAAGGCACTATAGGGGTACAATTTAGGTGAAGGTTGGATGTTGTTTGTCTGTATCTGCATGCTACAAGGCCAGGGGAAACCAGCAGAACCAGCATTTGGCTGGTTGGGCAAAGACAAAACAGGTTCTGTTTTTAGAACCTGAACCTGGTTGTTGTTTTCCCAGGTTGGAAAAACAGATTCAGAGGTTGTTTACCAACCTACCACCTGCTATTTTGTCCAGCCAGGTTGGTTCTGTTGCTTGGAATTATTTGGGATCATCCCTGGCTGTTCCCAGGTTGATTCCCAAGGTCCTTGCTAGCTAGAACTATTTATTCCTTCTCTGTTTGTACCTGGATATAGTCAATTGATTCAAGCAAATTCCTTCCTTGCTGGAATTTCGTTTCTACGCGGTTCAATGTCGAAATACTACCCGAGTCAATGCCAGTACGCTAGCTCTCTAATGCTAGGCAAACGCTGTCCGAGCCATAACTTCGTAATGGCAGAACTTTTCGCGAGGCAACTTGTCTCATTTTAAAGCTCTTGGAGCGAGCTTCGATATAGCAAATTCTCAGCTTAATCTGATCAACAATCTGCACATTACGCTGCGCGACGTTCAAGTCCCTCTTGATCCCTCTCTCTACAAACTCGGACCCGAGGATAGAGGCTGGTCTTGTACCAGGCACCCAAGGACCCTTGGAGGTGACCCCGAGGAGAGGATTTAAGTTTGATTAGGTCCTAGTAGCTTGAGTTTATTAGGCTCTTACACCAACAAAGGAGGTGTTGGCGAGCTGGAAGGGGAAGGCGGTGAAGGCCGCGATAGACAAAGAGATCCGCAGCCTCATCGCCAACGGCACGTGGGTGCTGGTCGAAGGCCTACAAGGGGTGAACATTATGAAGAACTGGTGGGTGCCGATGACCACATCGACGATACCGTCGAGCGCAAAAAGGTGAGGCTGGTCGTGAAGGGCTTCATTCAGATGTATGGTGCCGACAACGACAAGACGAATGCACCGGTGAGTAGCTACGTCAAGTTAAGGATCTTCCTCAACATCGTCGCGATCCTCGACCTCAACCAGATGTAGCTCGACATGAAGAACGCCTTCCTGCAGAGCAAGCTCGACCGCGTGCTGTACATGTACCAGCCGGACTGCTACAATGGCGGGACCGGCCGGGTGTGCAAAGTGATGAAGACCTTCTACGAGCTGAAGCAGTCGCCGCTTTGTGGTACAAGGCTTTAGATGGTGTGCTGCTGGGCGCCAGCCGGAAGAGGAGCCAGTTCGGCAAGGGTGGACACTGTGGCCTGCTGGGTGCTGCTTGTCACTAGCAGCAACACCTCGAAGCTGAAGAACGTGAAGGAGCTGCAGGAGGCTGCCTTTGAGCTGCGCGATATCTTGCCGGTCATGAAGTACCTCGTGCTGGAAATCATGCGTGACAGACTGGCAAGGAAGCTGTGGTTGCACTAGTAGGGCTATGCCGACGAGCCGCATAGACACTTCATCGACGATGAGCAGGGTGGTCGGATCCCGAAGAGGCCTGTATTTGTCGATGCCTACGTCTAGTTGACGTTCGACGACAAAGAGGCAGAGGAGCGCTAGGAGGAGGAGTACCGGCAGAAGGTCGGCTCGCTGCAGTTCGCGGCGACGACGACAAGGCCGGACATCGCCTTCGCCTGCAGTAAGCTGGGGAGCGGACACCTGGTGCCATAGCGAAAAATTTTCACCAACGTGCTCACTAAGGGGTGCCTTATGAGGATGATGCGGAGGTTGGGACATGTTGAGGAGTGGGTCGAGGGTTACCAACCAAATCGGGTGGTTTGGGCCAAAGAGTCGTGGTGGCACAAACAGTATTGAGGCGATTGTCGCGAGGTGGTAACGGGATACTAGTGGGTGTATAGTGGCAGAAATAGTCTTGTATGCGGTGTGCTGTGTGATGCGTAGTAAGAATAATCTGTTTCTATATAGGTGGCCCTCTTCAAACACAGGGCTTCTGAATCGGCATAGACCAGAAAAACAAATGATGGAGAATCAGCGCACATAGGAAAAGAAATACTAAAATATCGGGGTACGCATTAAAAAGAAGGAACTAAAAAAAAAAAAAAAAAAAAAACAGTCTCTTCTCAAAGAAATGTGGAGAATCATCAAACATTTTTACTTAATTGAGAAAGCTTGCTTTCTTATACTCTTAATTTGGCATCGTTCTCATCTCAACTGGGGCCCCTGAGACATGGGTAGCGGGGGCTTTCGATGACGGGAGACTGCCTCCTTGTGCTGAGTCAAAGAAGGGGCGTAGGACATGTCCTGCAACTGGCAGGAGGCGCTGATAAGGTGTTCCGCGCTTGGCGTGACGTACATCTCCTTCGCTGTGTCGCTGCGCCATCTTCCCAGCCGTTTGAAGATTCTGCCCGGCACGCTGGTGTTTGCTGCGGCAATCGCTGGTGAGTGCTCAGCTGTTCCCCTAATCCGATCTTCCCGAAGGCTTCTTTGCACCAGTTGCAGATCATCGGGTACGATGGTGGCTTTACTTGGCCAGCTTGGGTTGAATCGTGTCCAAAGACGCGAATCAACGGCCCCAGTGACTGTTAATCGTATCTCGCAAGATGGATGAGCCGTCGGGTGCAGCGGACAGGGCAGAAAGGGTCATGAGTTCCAGCGATGGGTATCCATGTGCCCCTCCCGGCTTGGTCGGTTTTGGAGTACGGAATTAGGATCCACATGACCTCGTTGTCAGAAGTATGGATGTCTTGCCACTTGATGGCGGTAAGGTCCGAATATCGTAGGATGTTAGTATACATGAGGATGGGAATTAACCTCTTCAGGAATTCCTCGAGGCTGTCGGATTGCTGGTTGCTCGCCGACATGTCACAAACTTGTTGCAGTGAGACGGGCTCTTTGACACGCGTGGGGCGACGACAGTGTCGTTTTGCAAAGTCGCGTACTTGGGTGGTGAATGGTCCGGTCGTTGGGCATGTTCTTCCGGTCATGCGGTGTGCGAAGCTCACGGCTGAGCATGTGAGTTGTACCATGGACGATGTAGCCTTGTGTTGGATGGCTTACACCAATTATAGCGCAAGAGTCATGTCTGAGGCAGGGAGGAATGCGAGGTTCACCTTGGCGCAAAAAGCTCGAAACTTGGCCCAGTAAGGCTCGTATGTTCGGATCGTTGAGTCGGCGCGAGACTGTGTGAGCATCTTTAGAAGGTGAAACTTGTAGCTTCGGCAACAGGTCTGCGTGAAAGAGTATGGGGTAGGTTAGTTGAAAATTACCCGTAGTGCCATAATTGTGCTATGAGGCATTCCTGTGCCGGAGAAAGCAGTGCGGTGCAATCATGGTGCTAGGCATTGGCTTCCGTGTGGTAGGGGAATGTGCGCGTGGATGTGCGAGGCCCAGTTGGGTGGTGAAGGTTGTAAGAGTGGCCACCAGTTTGCCCCTGTCCAGTGTGGGACAATGAGGGTGAGCGATGCGCGATTGCGTTGTGCATGACGGATGACCGCTGGGATCAACTGGGATGGTGGGAACGCGAAGAAATTCTCGGCTGTCCATGAAAATGAGAATGCATCTATCGCAGTGGCCTCTGGGTGGGGAATCTTTGTGAAGAAACGTGGCAGATGCGAGTTGCGTGAGCTTGCAAAAAGGTCAATAGAGTAAGGTCCCCAACGGCAATTGAGGATGCGGAACCACGGTAGCTTCAAGGAGTTGTCGTCATGGTCTATCATTTTGGACAGCTCGTCCGCGTGGGAGTTGAGCTCGCGCGGAATCCATTCAACGATTAGACGAGTGCCGAGCTCCATGCAGATGCGGATGATGTCCTTGCAAGCAGTGGTCAGGTCGGGGGTGCGCGAACCGCCTTTGCGAAGGATGAAGAAGACCCCTTGGTTGTCCACCCTCACGAGCACGTGTTTCTGCCGGACTTTGTTCGCGTACGTCCGAAGGGCCCAAAAGACGCCTTCAATCTCCCGCCGCGTGCTGGACGTTGCTTGCAGTGGTGCTGGCATGGTTACACTGGCCTCTTCAAGTTCGCCAGGGAAGGTGAGCAGAGTAGCACCCCAACTGTGAGAACTGGTGCCCACGTGAATCACTGCATCGTAACTATTCTGGACGTGGAATGATGCGCCATTGAATTTGTCAAACTCCTCGAGCCAGAACTGTAGCTCCTCTGCAACCGGTGGGGGTATGCTTATGCTGCTTTTCCAGGATGGCGCCTCGTTGATCCCTTGTAGCATAGCGTAGCTAAATGCACGAGTCGTGGTGCCTAGCGCGACCACCATTGACGCGAGTGTGCCAGTGATTCTGGCCAGGTGCCGAACTGGAACATGTCGGCGTGCCTTGCTTGCACTCCGAACGTGTGTGTGGAGCGATGATCGCCGATCGGCGCCAATGGAGAATTGTCTGGAGTCGGTGTCCAACTCCACGCCTAAGAATCTTAGTTGTTGTGATGGTGACAGCTGCGATTTTTTCGCGTTGATCACCAAGCCCGCCATCCGAAGGTCGGAGATTATCATCTGGCATGTTGCTTGTGCATGGGCCTTGGACGTGCATAAAAACAAGTTGTCGTCCACGTAAGGTATTACTTGAACACCTTGTTTGCGCCAGCGCCTGGCTAGTTGTTTTATCAGCTGTGTGAAGACAAATGTTGCCGTCGCGAGGCCAAAAGGCAATGAGCGAAAAGAGTATGTACGTCCTTCAAATTCAAAGCCAAGGAAAGTCCAACAAGAGTGGTGTATGTCGACGTGATGATAGTCGGATTTGAGGTCGATGGAGAACATCCAATCGCCTGTGCGTGCGAGGTCTGCAACGCAACTTAGGCCTTCGTACTTGAATTTGGGAATGAGTAGGTGTGCGATCACTTTCCTCAGGTCGAGAATAAGCCTGCATTTGTCACGTTGCTCGACCATATTGAGAGGACTTATGCAGGTGAGCTCTGATGCTGGGGTGGCTACTGCCTCACCGGTCTCAGTAAGTTCGCGGATGGCAGTGCGTGTGAACGCAGCGTGCGTGTATGCCCCGAGGTGGTTGCGCTCTCTGAAGGGTCGTGGTGGGTTGTGGCTCCATGGGAGCCAGTAGCCGTTGGCGATGACGGAGAGGATGAGGCTACTTCGGCACCATGAGCTCCACCATGCAAGGGTTGCTCGGAACCGCCCGCGCATTTCCGTAACGGACTTGTCTGTGACGGCAAATTCGTACGGGTCGTTATCGTCCGTCACCTTGCGTTGCATTGCTTCTGCATATTCGCGGCATGCCAATGGAGGAGAGAATACACACACACGCACACATCATATAGGGGTATTGCACTTACGCGCAAGAGCCGTTTGAAAAATGAGAGACGTGGGTGGAGGGAAATGAGCTCCAACCCACGATTTGTAGTTGGAGAAGGGCGTTTAGCGCGCTTCGACGATGCCAAAATCTGCGTTACAGGCAGCTGCGCTTTCGAAATACGTAATTTTAAAAAACACTTCATGTGTTTAAAATCTATCAATTTTAGCATCTTCGTGCTGACTTTTGAGGCCTTGATTCAATGATTTGTGTAGTTTCTTGTTTTGTTTCCCTTTTCCTGTAATGTTGATATATAAGGGGCAGTCAAGCTGTAGCATACCACAAATAGCCACAAGTCTATTTACGCCCCTATCTGTTACACGAGCCAGTAGCTACTGCAACAGAAGAATGCTTTACTTTATATAATTATGCTAAATATGTATACTACCGAGGAGGTCTGGGGGCAGGAGCTGCATCTTGAGGAGGAAACGTAAGATAGTAAGTAGGAAGAGACAGCGGGCGGCCAGGAGGAGAGGAAGACTAAGAATCTGAAGACCACTCACAGGTGGCAACGGCCGCTGTAAGAGTGGTTGTTGTGCTGTCTGAAGTTGCAGCTGAAGCTGTTACAAGTGTTGTCGCCGTTGCTGTTACTGCTACTTCTACTGCTGTTGCTGCTTCTGCAACTGCTGCTGCTGTCATTCCTCCTCCTTCCGCTTTAGTAGCTGGAGGCGTTGAAGACGTGTCACGTAACGGGGGGCAGATGGGTGGGACACACTTTAGGGGGTAGAACTTCGGTCGGGTGGGTGTACCGGAGGAGCGGGAGCAGGAGCAGGAGTGGGGGCAAGGAAGAGGGGAGGGAAAGGAACTGGGAGACCTCGGTGGGATAGCAGGCATAGTAGGAAATTGATTCATCAAGAGTGATGTCACGGGATTCGAAGAATCGGTGGAGGGGCGGATGGAGAAACGTAAATTCAGAAGTGTACAACGCGTAACGAAGAAAGATACAAAGAAGGGTGCGTGCCGAAAGCTTGACCGCGCAAGTATCGCAGACTTGCGCTAGCCAACCTCAGACACGAAAGTCCGATACAACACCAGGGGACCCATTCCAAATTCAAAGACGCATGATTCAGCTTGTGTGAGGCATAGAACGTCAACGGGAATTGGGTCTTGGCCCTGTCCTCGCTTAAGTGGAGCCGACTTCGTAGTCGGGTGTGCAGGAAGTGCAGCCGACCGACCGTAGTGGGCGACGCTGACTTGGGAGAGCAGGTCGACGAACTTGGACGACCTGCATAGGGCCACCACAAAGCCGCCGACAACAGGAAGCCGGCGGCCTACCTTAATGTAGTGGTCGAGATGTGGTTTACATTTATTGAGTGTTTGTGCGTTGTATTTTCTTTGAGAATACATTTGAAATAAATTCTACGCTCAAAGGCATTTTGACGAACCAAGGATCGCTTCAATCGGAGCAGACAAGAACAAAATAGATACGAGCTTTCGGAGTTTGTATGCATTTTATAAATTGTTTCCACGACTATGGGAATTTGTGGGGTGACTTTATATGGAGCAAGGACCATTGAGGGTTGGGTTATTTTTGTCACTCTATTGCAGTTGCTGCCAAGTGGTTAGAAGAAGCTAGACCATTTTGAAGATAGTGTCAAAACTGAAAGTTGGGTTCCTCAGAGGGGGTTTGGTATGCTTATGGGGTTTCATTAGTTGGATTTTCCTTGTAGACCTTCCCTCTCGTCCTCCTCATTCTCTTCTACATGGTTTCTTGCTACTCTGACTTTTCCTGTGGTTCTTGGTTGACTATAGAAGTTTGTATCTAGTTTCAATTCGAAATATTTCACCTTACAATATGATTCTAAGTGGGAATTGTAGTGGGTTTCCATGAACTTCCACTAGCTATGATCTTGTCGTCAGCATTTCTTGTGAACTCGACATTTTTGTCTAGATACCTAGTCCAACGATTTTAGCATTTTTCAGCCCCCTAAACAACTAGAATCATTCCTTGATCCTAACACCACAGTGGTTTGAGCATCAGTTCTCCACAGCACAGGCCTCTCCTCAGCTGCTGGCGCTGCTCACTTGCCACGCCTTCACCCCTCGCTACGCCCTCCTCTCCACCGCCCTCTTAGAAGCCCTCTGTTCCCTCCTCTCCGCCATGCCTACCACCGCTCCCGCGCCCAGCCCCCTGGGAACGGCGCTTATGAGTATGCGATGAGTTTGTGTTAAGCGGAGAGATAGTGCGATAAGTTTGTGTTAAGTTTCAATTCGAGCATACCCACAGTGTGCCGAAATTTATAACTCGAGAAATACTTCACCTTTTTATACAATTCAAAAAGCTATCATTTTGTCTGCAACATTTTTGTGAACTCAACATTTTTGTCTATATATCTAGTCCAGATACCTAGTCCAACTATTTGAACATTTTGAGCCCCCTAAACTACTAGAATCACTCCTTGATACTAACACTTCAGCTGTTCGAGCTTCATTTCTCCACACACTGTCCTCTCCTCTTGGTGTTGACCACGAACTCACTGTTTTTTGTTCCGACGAGCCTTTTGAGCCTAGTGGTCGCTATCTAGGGCTTGTAGGTTGCATCATGTACCGGATGACTTGCACTCGTCTAGACCTTATTTACACCCTTAGCATCTTGGCTCGCTTTGTTGCAATAGGAAGACACAGTCTTGCACACTGGATGGTTGTTATTCGAGTAGCCAAGTAATTGGCGACTACATCTGGCATGGGGCTTGTGCTTGTAGAGATGTAGACTGTCTGGCCTATCGAACACAGCGACTCGTCTTACGCTGACGATGTAGAGATTAACAAGTTGACTAAGAGTTACTGCTTCATCTTAGACACTAGGATTGTTTCGTGGAGGTCTACCAGTCGCCGTTTTTGTATGTTGCTCCGTCCAGTATTGAGGCCTAGATCTAAGCCGGTGCCTGTCAGATTCCCAACCACTAGCCACTGGGATAAAAGGGCTTGTTTGTGTACGCCCATAACCCCCCCAGGCCGGCGTGCCTAACCCTTCTGTAAGATTAATCGGGGATCTCCAGTCGAACTTCGACACCCCCCCGCACTGGGATGCCCGAGGTGCACACACCGGGATTCGAAATAGGGACCTTCGCTCTAATACCATGTAAGAATACCAGTCACCAACCACTGGGATATAAGGGCTTGTTTGTGTACCGGGTAAGAGCGCCCATAACCCCCCAAGTTGACGTGGTTGTACCCTTCTTTAGGATCAATAAGGGATCTCCAGTGGACCTCTGACAGTTCCATGGCTACTAATGAAATCTAATGGCTAACCTTCTGCAGACTGACCTAGGTGAGCGGACTATCTCTGCGCCAACCTTGTTCGCTCACAGCAAGGATATGCTTCTCTTGTGTCAAGAGCCTTATTTAAGGAGCATAGTGAAGCACATCTATCTCCAGTACTTCCTAATACGAGAGCTATAGCGACGTGGAGAGGCGTGCGTTGTCTTTGTGGTCTTTGTGGCCTTAGCGGCCAACATTGTGGTCATCTGCATTAAGGTCATTTCGCCTGGTGACTATCGCAGGTTCAGCTCACAGCTCGGCCTTGTTTAAATAGGTCCTTTTTTGTAGTAGGCATAGCTTAGCTTGTTTTTTTGTTTATATATAAATACACATACATAATTATATAAGCTCCTGGGTTGGTTTTTGGTCGTTTGTCTCTGAGTCTGGCTAGTCGTACCACCCTAGGCAAATATCACTTAATTTGTTGCTTTTGGTGACCATGTATCTTGTTTTGCTCGTTTTAATGCCCCTCTCATAGCATAGGCGAGTGTGTCAAGTTAATATTTCTATGTTTGGTATACTTGTTAGGATGCAATAATGTATGTAGCGTGAGGTACAAAATTTTCTTGACATTCCTACTTGTACCATAACAGGGCCTTCGTTATCGTACGAAATCGGTCTGATGGTGTGAGTTTCAAACCCGTTCTTTTGGTTTCGTCCGATTGTCATGATGAACAAATTAATTTCGTCTGGATTTTCAGACATCACATTTCATCTCATCAAGTTTTTCAAATACCATCATATACCTCGACAGAGTCATCAGGTAGCACGAACGAATCTGTTGGACTGAAAAGCGAACATATCAGCAGGTACCGAGATGGTCACAGCAAGAAGGTTAATCAGCAAGCTCCTGCGCAGCCATAGCACAGGCGTAGATATTTGCCTCGGCACTGGACGTAGCCACAGACGACGACCGTGTAGACCTCCACGACACAGCTCCAACTCCCAAGCTGAAGCAGTAACCCTGGGTCGAACGCTGAGTCTCCACGTTGCCAGCGTACGAAGAGTCGAAGGGACCAGTCAGCACAACTAGCTCTCTTCCACCAAGCGCAAGCCCCATGCATGATGTAGTCGCTAGGTACTCCACCCTCACAGCAGCTGTCCAGCGAACCGGACGGTGTTGAGAGAGAATGCTGAGGGGAAAGGCGAGGTCCGGATGCGTACAAGTCATCAGGTACATGAGGCAGCCTACAAGCTCTGGGTAGGGACCACTAGGCTCGAAGGGCTTGTCAGGAAAAAGGGCCGGTGAGTCTGTGGTCTACGGCAAGAGGAATGGACTGTGTGGTGGAGTGTTGAAGCCCGAACTGCAAAAGGACCTGCTGCACCATGTGTAACTGAAAGTGTAATGGTGCGAGCGGCTCTGTCCCTGGTGATCTGCAGACTGAGGTAGCGGTGCAGTTTACCGAGGTCAGTGCATGTGTGTCTCTTCTGCAGTTCGGATTTCACCTCTGACAGAGCTGTCTTGTCAGCTGTGGAGAAGACCAAGTTGTCGACGTAGACCACGATAAAGAACGGAGTGGAGCCGGAGCGAACAAACTGCGACGGGTCCGCAGAAGAAGGGTGAAACCCAAGGTCACGAAGCGTGGAGCGCTGAGTGTCGTGCCACTCACGGGGAAACTAGCGGAGACCGTAGACTGGTCGCCTCAGCCTCCACTGGGTCCTAGGAGGGAAGGTGCCCGTGAAGCCAGGAGGACGTCGTAGCCAGATCTCCTTGTGCAGTCGTCCCTGAAGAAAAGCAGTGGAGAAGTTGAGAAAGTGCAGCTCGTAGTCTTGCTGTGCTGCTACGTGAAGTAACACCCGAAGAGTAGTCATCTTTGAAGCCCCTCGCCACATAGCGCGCCTTGAACACCGGTGGTGATCCAGGCGACCGCTTCACCTTGAAGAGCCACATGCCATCGACAATGCTCACCCCGGGAGGGAGAACTGTGTCAACGTCAGTGCTTATGCATCTCTAAGACGCCATCTCTGACTCCATAGCCGCCTTCCACTGAGAGGCTCACGGTCCTGACATTGTCTCGCGGTACGTGCGAGGAGCCGGTATGTCAAGGGCGTCGGGTTCACCTGCAGGGGATAGCAGCATGGCACACAGAGAAGAGGAAGCGGCTGCCAAGAACTCCAGCTCAAACTGCCTGTCCTCTAGGACGTCACAGCCAAAGGCAAACTCACCCCTGGCGGACAGAGGACGGACAGGAGGAGCCGCCAGCCACCACGCGGGTGGTGTAGTCAAGGTGGCGGGTGGCGGCAAAGTCAGTGGCCGCAGCAGTAAGAGCCGAGACAGATGACGGAGAGGCATAAGGGTCTGTGACAAAGAACACGTGTGACAACAGGGCGAGCAGCACGGTAGTAGTCGGAGATAGGGGTAGAGAGGGAGGCTGAACGAGACGACTCAAGAGGCGACAGGAGAAGAGACACAATGGGAGAACGTCAAGGACTAGAACGAAATAAGACGGCACGGAGGTCGTAAGAAGGAGACATTGGACGAGCATGCGGAGGACAACTGGTGGTCCAGCCGTGCGAAACAACGGGAGGAGGCGACGGTGACCGAGGGGGAAAGAATACAGCCGGAGTCGAGTCCAGAGGAAGAAACGTAGGACCGTACGCGGTAGGAGACTGTGAGAGGACACGAGGAAATGAAGGGCCCGAAGGTTACTCACAGGTGGGAACGGCTGCTGCGACTGCTGATATTGTTGTTGCTGCTGCTGCTGCTGCTGCTGCTGCTGCTGCCGGTGCTCCTTCTCCAGCTGCTCCTACAAGTCCAAGTATTGCAGCTCCCGCTTCTCCCGCTCCAACAGCTCCTGCTCCTCATGCCCACGGCAGCGAGCTACCTAGAGACATGTGCCGCGGCGGTGGGGAGGCGAAGTATTAGTGCCTCGAGCGCTAGTGTGGAAGTACGACGGCTTATGTTAGCTATGCTTGCTTGCCTTTACTTTATTATGCTGCTTCTCGCTTGGGTATATTTTATGCATGCATGAATTGCTTGATTTCCTAGGCTAGGTGCTTTCCTATATTTTATTATAGTTATAGCATTGAGCTAGGTTGCGTACACCGAATTCTGAGCTATTCGGTTGCCACCGAATTGCCTTCTACCGAATTCGGGAAGGCTCTGTTCGGGACGCTTCGCGACCCTCGGAACCTTTGCGTAACACCTGGTTACTGGGCCTTGTGTCGAGCCTATATATAGCCTCGTGTTGTACCCAGGTGATCAATCAACTCAAACTCTCTTTTCTGAGCTCGGTCCTAGATTCTTACATTTGGTAATCAGAGCCCGTTTACACGCGACAGTTTTTCGACCGCTAAAACCGAGTCTTCAAAAACCGCGGGGGCGACGCTTGTTAAACACCGATTTTGGGTACGTAAACCCGGTTTCATGTTTTTCGCTCCTCCTCGTTTCAGTTTTTTCGAATGCGCAATGTCAGGCATGGAGGGCCAAGGCGACAATTTCGCGACGACGAGCTACAACGCCCGCCTTCGCACCAAGGCCCTTCTGACATTCCAATCCGTAGCCGCCACCGCAGCAGTCAATGCAGCAGTGAACGTAGCAGCGAGAGTAATAGCAGCAGTAGCGACACCGACATTTCACGGACCGATGGCACAACCAATTCCAACCCTCGAAGTAGCTCGCCCGAGGCTCCCCGAAGCGTTCGATCCAAGCGCGAAGGGATCGGACGTTCGACGATTTTGTTGGTGTAAGGGCCTAATAAACTCAAGCTATTAGGACTTAATCAAACTTAAAACCTCTCCTCGGGGTCACCTCCAAGGGTCCCTGGGTGCCTGGTACAAGACCAGCCCCTATCCTCGGGTCCGAGTTTGTAGAGAGAGGGATCAAGAAGGACTTAGTCAAAACAGCAAGAGCACCTTGAACGTCGCGCAGCGTGCCGTGCAGACCGTCGGTCGGATTAAGCTGAGAATTCGCTATATCGAAGCTCGCTCCAAGAGCTTTAAAATGAGCCAAGTTGCCTCGCGAAAAGTTCTGCCATTACTAAGTTCTGGCTCAGACAGCGTTTGCCTAGCGTTGGAGTGCTAGCATACTAGCGTTGACTCGGGTAGCATTCCGCCGTCGAATAGCGCAGAAACGAAATTCCAGCGAGGAAGGAATTTGCTTGAATCAATTTGACTATATTCAGGTACAAACAGAGAAGGATTAAATAGTTCTAGCTAGCAAGGACCTTGGGAATCAACCTGGGAACAACCAGGGATGATCCCAAATAATTCCAAGCAACAGAACCAACCTGGCTGGACAAAATAGCAGGTGGTAGGTTGGTAAACAACCTCTGGTTCTGTTTTTCCAACCTGGGAAAACAACAACCAGGTTCAGGTTCTAAAAACAGAACCTGTTTTGTCTTTGCCCAACCAGCCAAATGCTGGTTCCGCTGGTTTCCCCTGGCCTTGTAGCATGCAGATACAGACAAACAACATCCAACCTTCACCTAAATTGTACCCCTATAGTGCCTTCCCTGCTACACTATAGTTAACCAAACAAAACAGTACAATTTCGAGTTGGATAGAACTGAATCTGCGCAATCAACTTAACCGAACTGCAAAGCTTCCATCTTGGGTTCCTTTGCGAGCTCGTCCTTTCTGCTTGCACTGTTCATAGCGCATACAATGTTGTGCCGAAGCGCACATTGCGCGAGTACCTGCAAATGCATCAAGCGAAAAATGCGAAAGCAAACAAACACACGAACACACCATTCACACGCAAATGCATTCGCACACGCATACTCGTACAAACAGACGGCAGGATGTCGTGCAATGTGCATTTGCACCCAACACACTCCCCCTCAGCCTGCCGGCTGCATCCCCGTCATTCCATGCTAGTTCATGCTCATTCCACTCATGCGCACACAACGCCAATGAGGCTCATCCGCAAGCCTCTTGGTGAGAAAGTCTGCTGGCTGCTGGTGAGTCTTGATGTAGATCGGATGCACCGTCCCCCTCTTCACCTCTTTACGCAGCCAGTGCCACTTGATACGCATGTGCTTGTTCAGCCCATGAAGCACAGCGTTTCTGGCCATCCCAAGAGCCCCCTTGCTATCACAAAACAGCGGCGTAGCAACTTTCTGCTCCTGGCCAATCTCCTCTAACAGCCTCCTCAGCCAAATCACCTCCTTCACCCCATGGAACATCGCCATGTACTCTGATTCTACGGAAGAGAGTGCCGTCTCCGTCTGCTTCTTGGACCTCCAACTAACAGGTCCTCCCCCAACTACGCAGATGTATCCTCCCACAGATGAGGAATCCTCCTTCTCAGAAGCCCACGTAGCATCGGTAAAGCAAGTGAGAAATAGCTTGCCTTCTCCAAGCCTCTCCCCCTTCTCTTTCAGCACCTCCACCCCTTTCTGCTTCACCTGTGCAGATGCGGAGTATTGAACTCCAATGCTTGGGTGAGAGTTCAGGTACTTCACCACACGCTCAGCTGCATCCACCTGCTCCTCTGATGGATTCTGCACCACCCTAGCCAGCTGCCCAACCGAGAAAGAGATGTCGGGCCTCGTGTGAACTGCTGCGTACAAGAGGCTGCCCACCAAGGACTGAAATTGCTGCTGCTCTTCAGCTTCAACCCCTTCATCCTCTGCAGCCTTCACAAGCTTGAATTCTGCTGGCAGGGGAGTTGCAACCTTGCGCTCATTCTCAATCCCATACTTCTCCCCCAGCTCCTTGATGAACTTCTCCTGGTGCAGCTTCAACCACCTGTGATCTGGATCCCTCTCCACGTGCATCCCGAGGTAGTACTTTACCTCCCCAAGGTTCTTGCACTTGAAGTTTTCCATCAGTTGCTGCTGCACTTTCTGGATCTCCTTCATGCTGCTGCTGAAGAGAAGAATGTCGTCCACATAGACCAGAAACAGCACCAGCTTCTCCCCCTCGCCCTTGAGAAAGAGGCTCTCATCACAGCTGCTGGTCCTGAATCCCATCTCCTCTAAAACAGCTGCCAACTTCTGGTACCAGCAGCGTGGCGCCTGCTTCAAGCCGTAGATGGACTTGTTGAGCTTGCACACCCTGCCCGTACCATCCTCATACCCAGGCGGCTGCGTCATGTACACATCCTCCTCTAAAATCCCATTCAGGAATGCCGTTGAAATATCCATCTGAATGATGAATTTCCCACTAACAGCTGCATCTGCCAACAAGACACGGAGGGTAGGGGGTTTGGCAGTGGGAGCAAAGATCTCGTTGAAGTCCTGCTTCTCCTTCTGCATAAACCCCTTCGCCACCAGCCTACTCTTGTAGATGGTGACCTGCCCCTTGTCATCGGTCTTGATCCTCAGCACCCACTTGCATTGTATCGCTTTCTTCCCATCAGGCAGCACCACCAGATCCCATGTCCTATTCTCCAGCAGACTCTGGTACTCAGCATCCCTAGAAGCCAGCCACTTGTCCCTATCTGGTCCAGCTAATGCCTCTTCCATGCTAGCTGGTTCCTCTGGTGCAGGGGCAAGAAAACAGTACGCAGGCTCATCCTCCTCATCCGGGTCATAGCCATGAGGTAGAATCAGCAATGCCTCTTCGGTCCCTAGCTGCTGCTCTGCTGCATCAGTTCCTGCAGTCAGCTTCTTAGTAGCCATACGGGTACGTCCTGGCCTGGAGACGGGTGTCTCCCATCCCTTCATAACGACACCCTTCGGCTTCTTAGTTTTTCCCTGCTGCTTCTCTCCTCCCTCGGGTCCAGCAGCTCCACTAGTGCTGCCGCCAGTTTCCACACCATTTTCTCCACCAGCAGATGCCTCCTGTACCTTCTCTCCATCACCATTTCCAGCAGCTGCCTCCTCTCCCTCCTCCCACACACTAGGAGTCAGGTCCAGCTGCATGGTGATCTGCTCCATCTGCTGGGACACCCTTGCCTCCGGCTGTTTCTCCCAGCTTCCATACATCATGCCCTCAATGAATTTCACATCCCTGCTGTCAAACAACACACCCTTGGATGGTTCCCACAGCAGCCATCCCTTGCTCTCAGCAGCCAGCCCCAAATGCACACACCAGATTGCACTCGCCCCCAACTTACTGCGGTAGATCTTGGGGACGTGGGCGACTGCCATGCAACCGAACATCCTCAGCATGTCCACCGGCGGCTTCCTCCCAAGCCACCTCTCCAAAGGCACCCACGAGTCATCCCCAACCTTGGTGAGCACCCTGTTCCTAGCGACAGTGGCGTGCCGGACAGCATGAGGCCACATAGAATTGCTCAGCCCAGATTCTATGAGCAGCGCCCTAGCTGTCTCCAGAATGGTCCGGTTTGCCCGTTCTGCTACACCATTGGACTGTGGGGTATAAGCCGTGGTCAGCTCTCTCTGGATGCCCTGCTTCTTGAGCCAGGCCGTCATTTCAGCTCCAAGGAACTCACCACCCCGGTCTGTCCTAATCCGCTTCACTACACACTCCGCCTGCTTCTCCACGAATGGCAGCCAATCGTCCCGTATCGTGGAGGCGGCGTGGTCCTTCTGCTTCAGCGGATACGCCCACATCAGCCTGCTCCAGTCATCCACAATTGTAAGAAAATACCGCTCCCCCTTGTGCCCTTGCACCGGCAGCGGCCCCACCAAGTCCATGTGGACCAGCTCCAAAGGCTTCTTGCTCCTGCCAGCCACACTATGGAAAGGGAAACGGGTGAACTTTGAAAGCAAACAGATTTCACAGTTGTCATCGGGTGGCTGTCCGTTCAGCTTCAGACCCTTAACGGCTCCATCCTTCTCCAGCTGCTTCAGCAAAGGCATTGCCACATGCCCTAAGCGCCGGTGTGCCGTTGCCCAATCTGTCTCCCCAGATCTGGCCGACACTTTCACACCAACCCCTCCAACGGCATTGCACTCCCCCTGGGATGCAGACCCCTCTCCAGCCTGCCCCCCACCATGCCACGCCAGGGCCGGCAGCTGCCACATAGATCTGTACACGTCCTTGCTCTCGTGCAGATCCCAAAGCACCCGATTGCCCAGCTTCCCCTTATAAGTGCGTGCCCCATCCGTGTTGGTGTTCACCCCAGCCTTGCCAAGCTTACGGAGGGAGATAAGGTTGGCCTTCAGGTCGGGGACGAAGAGAACGTCGTGCAGCACCACCGGCTTGCCATCCGCTCCCTTAAACGCAGCTCGTCCCGCACCAGCCACCTTCAACATGTGTCCAGAGGCGGAGCACACTTCATTGATCGGTGCAGCTCGTACTTCGTCCAGCAGGTCCTTGCGCGGCGTCATCGTCCAAGCAGCGCCTGTGTCCAACACCCAATAGTCTAGGGGGTGCAGCTCTGCTCCAACTTTGGCAGAGGCGTCTCCTTGCTCCCCCTTGTCTCCCACATGGAAGAATTGGCCCGCGGTGCGCTCCTTCTTCTTCTCCGCACCGCCGTTGCCCTTCGGGTTGTTGTCGGACGAATCAGCGACCATGTTGGCGCCGTTTTTCTGGTTCCTCCGCGCGCCGCCATCCTGGTGACGATTCTGGGGGGTCCATCCATCGGGTTTCTTATAGCACAAAAACCAGGGGTGCCCTTCCTTCTCACAATACCAGCAACTCCCTTTCATTTTGCCACCAGCACCCGACTTGCCCCCACGTCCAGATTTCGCACCGCGACCCCAACCGGTACCTCCTTGTTGGTCGTTGGAGTCGTCGTCTTTCTTTGCACCGCGTCCAGCACCACCGAAGCCACGTCCTCTGCCACGTCGGCTCCCTTGCATCCC
This sequence comes from Closterium sp. Yama58-4, assembly GCA_947470075.1. Taxonomy (NCBI): domain Eukaryota; kingdom Viridiplantae; phylum Streptophyta; class Zygnematophyceae; order Desmidiales; family Closteriaceae; genus Closterium; species Closterium sp. Yama58-4. Next base: position 47,192 of record CANIUD010000596.1, read on the forward strand.
GTAGCCGCTGCTGCCGTCGTCTCCACCCCTCAGTTGGCGGCGACGGAAGTCCTCCTCCAGAATCTTCGTCCGCACCCACTCGAGCGTCCACAAGCTCTGGTTCTGCGGCAGGCTCAATCCGCTCGTAAATTGAAGCCACGATTCCGGCAGCAGCGAGAGCATCTTCAAGCACTTGGTCTGCTCCGGGTAGGTGATTCCCGCGGTCGCCAACTTCGCGTAGAGGTCGCGCATCTTGTCCAGGACTGGTTGCACCGGCTCTCCCTCGCTCAGGCGCAACGCGGACAGCTCCCTCTCCAGCATCAACGTTGCGACAACGGAGGTCGGGGCGTGCAGCTCCTTCAACACGGTCCACGCCTTCGGACCGCATTCAACCTCCGGCAGCAGGTGCATGACGTGGTGACGCTGGTTCAGCTCCAAACTCTGCGACATCAGATAGTAGCCAGCCGAGGAGCGCTCGTCCCAATCTTCCTGCAGCGTGGGGTCACTCGGTCTAGGCTCCTCCCCAATCATTAGTTTCAGCAAACCGATCTGACGGAAATATAATTGCATTTTCCAGGCCCAATCATCATAGCCCTCACCATTGAACTTCTCGACGGTGAAATTCTTCAGCACCTCCTTGACAAGCGAGCCCTGGTTTGTTCGCGCTCCCCTTGGCGCTGAAAGACCAGAATCTTGGCTGCCGCTACGATCTTGGGCTGAAGATTCACCAGCTCCCGCCGAGGTGTTGCCCGCCATAGCTACCTATAACGAGGATCACTATAACGCGGCTCTGATACCAGCTTGTTGGTGTAAGGGCCTAATAAACTCAAGCTATTAGGACTTAATCAAACTTAAAACCTCTCCTTGGGGTCACCTCCAAGGGTCCCTGGGTGCCTGGTACAAGACCAGCCCCTATCCTCGGGTCCGAGTTTGTAGAGAGAGGGATCAAGAAGGACTTAGTCAAAACAGCAAGAGCACCTTGAACGTCGCGCAGCGTGCCGTGCAGACCGTCGGTCGGATTAAGCTGAGAATTCGCTATATCGAAGCTCGCTCCAAGAGCTTTAAAATGAGCCAAGTTGCCTCGCGAAAAGTTCTGCCATTACTAAGTTCTGGCTCAGACAGCGTTTGCCTAGCGTTGGAGTGCTAGCATACTAGCGTTGACTCGGGTAGCATTCCGCCGTCGAATAGCGCAGAAACGAAATTCCAGCGAGGAAGAGATTTGCTTGAATCAATTTGACTATATTCAGGTACAAACAGAGAAGGATTAAATAGTTCTAGCTAGCAAGGACCTTGGGAATCAACCTGGGAACAACCAGGGATGATCCCAAATAATTCCAAGCAACAGAACCAACCTGGCTGGACAAAATAGCAGGTGGTAGGTTGGTAAACAACCTCTGGTTCTGTTTTTCCAACCTGGGAAAACAACAACCAGGTTCAGGTTCTAAAAACAGAACCTGTTTTGTCTTTGCCCAACCAGCCAAATGCTGGTTCCGCTGGTTTCCCCTGGCCTTGTAGCATGCAGATACAGACAAACAACATCCAACCTTCACCTAAATTGTACCCCTATAGTGCCTTCCCTGCTACACTATAGTTAACCAAACAAAACAGTACAATTTCGAGTTGGATAGAACTGAATCTGCGCAATCAACTTAACCGAACTGCAAAGCTTCCATCTTGGGTTCCTTTGCGAGCTCGTCCTTTCTGCTTGCACTGTTCATAGCGCATACAATGTTGTGCCGAAGCGCACATTGCGCGAGTACCTGCAAATGCATCAAGCAAAAAATGCGAAAGCAAACAAACACACGAACACACCATTCACACGCAAATGCATTCGCACACGCATACTCGTACAAACAGACGGCAGGATGTCGTGCAATGTGCATTTGCACCCAACAGTTTTGTGGCGACCCTCGAAATTTACTTCAAGGCCATGGCTGTTCGACCCGACACACGACGCAGCACGAATTCGGTTCACAGCGACACTGTTGCAGAGACCAGCACTCGAGTGGATTTATTACATTGACATGGCCCGCGGGGAGAAAACGTGGACGCAGTTTCGGGAGGATCTCATCGAACGCTTCGAACCAATCAACTCAGTCTACATGGCGTGGCAACAGATACACCGACACAAACAGTACAGTAGAGAAGCACTGTACACACAGCAGATGGAGCAACTGTTCAATCGTATCACCGACCTGACCGAGGGCGAGAAAATCCTGGCATACACCGAAGGATTGAAAATGGAGATTCGCCGGCAGGTGATTGCAACAAACTACAGTAGCTACCGCGACATCATACGGGCAACCAAAAGGTACGACGCGTTGACGCGTGGTCAAACCGAAACATGACGCTACGGGTCAAACCGTACATTTGGCCCGGAGCGATCGGCACTCTCCGCGTTCGCCCGAACCAATGGATATCGACAAATACGACGCGAAGCAGCAGCCGACAAAATGCGAATTTTTTTTGTCGTGCTACAAAATGAAAAAGGCACGTGTGGCACTGCTGGGCGGCAATAGTGGAGCACCCCCGAAGTAAAAAAACGGGAATCATCAGTAGTCGCGAAACGACCTGGCGATCGCGTAAAGATCCGAAAAGCGAAAAAGGGCGACGACGTGGCGACTTCGGAGCGGGTGAAAAGGGGAGAAAATCATGGCCCGAATTCAAAACGTCACAACCGGCCGGCATCAAGGGAAATCGCCGAGGCGAATGGAGGCTCCGCGAAAAAAGACTCAGCTCCGACCGGGAAACTCCAGCCGAACACCCACGAAAGTAAGAATTCGTTAAAAGTATATTATAAAGATACTCTAACGAAAAATATTGCTTCTCGTGGTTTTCAGGGGAGATTGAGAGGCCAAGAAAAAAGCCTTTAGAAATTATTCAAGTACCTGAGAAGTTGGACAAAGTTCTACGGAGCGTAGATAAGGGTCGTGCGTTCAGTGGAGTTAATATTCTCTCCCCACATTATCGTGTTAAGGCTCCCTATTGCCCACAGGAAAAGCCTACAACACAGCTGCAAATGCTTAGAGGACAAGTCCAGGCTCAGGAGAAAATCTATAAAGATGGAAGTGAAAAGTGTTGAGTCAGGTATAGGAAATAAGGAATGTATTAATTCTTATATACCCTATGATCCTATTAATGAGACCCTCTTTGGCTACTCAGCGCAGCAGAAACCACTACTCCTCGAGGTGTTATGCAACGAGCGACGCCTCCAGGCACTGGTGGACAGCGGTGCATCTCACTCGGTGTGTGACCGCGGAACATTGGAGAAAATTGGAGAGAAGGTGAAGGAGACCCAAATCTTTGCAACGATGGTGGACGGTACGAAGCTTCCCATCCACGGCGAAACTTCCCTACAGCTGCATATAGGTGCATTGGGATGCAAGCCGAAGCTACTAGTCACCAACATCAAAGGGTTAGATTTCATCTTGGGGCGAGATTTCTTGAAGCGGTTCAACCCCGAGATCGACTAGGTCAACAATAAGGTGTGCATCTACAACAACGAGAAGCGGATAGAGCTATGAAGCTGGACCGATACAGGGGACGTTCCTGAAGCGACACTGGCACAGTTCGAACGGACAATGAACGAGAGTAACACAAGTTACTTAGCACTGGTCATGGAAGCATCAGAGGAGGAGAAGCCGAGTTTGGAGCTACCTGCAGCAGTGAAGGAGGTCTTGGAGCAGTACAAGGATATAATGCCCGACGACCTACCTGCAGGCGTACCTCCAGCACGCACCCACGAGCATGAGGAACCAGGTGCGAAACCCGTCTCACGTGCACCATACCGACTGAGTCCAACGGAACTGACAAACATGAAAAAACAGATCGAGTATTTACTGGACAGACAACTGATCCGCCCATCCACCTCTCCCTATGGTGCACCAGTTCTCTTCACTCCAAAACCAGACGGTAGTTTACGGATGTGCATCGACTACCGCGCACTGAACAAACAGACAGTCAAAAACAAATATCCCATACCGCGCACAGACAACCTACTGGACCGACTGCATGGTGCAACAGTCTTCTCGAAACTGGATCTCCGGTCGGGTTACTAGCAGATTAAGATGGCGGACAACTCGATTCACAAGACGGCGTTCCATACGAGATACGACTCCTACGAATACTTGGTGATGCCGTTCAGACTCTGCAACGCACCAGCGACGTTCCAAGCGGAGATGAACCACACCCTACATCCCCTGCTGGACGAGTGTGTAGTAGTGTACCTGGACGATATTCTGATCTACTTCAAGAGTATGACGTGGAGCATCTACGGAAGGTGTTCGAGATCCTGCGGAAAAATAAGTTCTACGTGAAGCTGTCGAAGAGCGACTTCGCACTGAAGAAGGTGCAGTTTCTCGGGCACATGGTGAGTGCGGAGGGCGTACACGTGGACCCGCGGAAAATCGAAGCCGTTTAAGTATGGAAAGTACTGGAGAACGTGGAGGAGTTGCAGCAGTTCCTAAGCTTCGCCAATTAGTACAACAGGTTCGTGCCGCAGTACGCTAAGATAGCAGCGCCACTGACCGACCTACTGAAAAAGGATACGCCCTTCAAATGGGATACTCCTCATCAGCAATGTGAGGACCTGGTTCAGGAAAGATTGAACTATTGAATGATGCACATGCGTACAAGGCGAGGCTATATATAGGCTCGACACAAAGGCAGTAACCCTGGTGTTACTAGAAGGTTCCGTGGGTCGCGAAGCGTCCCGAACGGGTCCTTTCCGAATTCGGTAGAAGGCAATTCGGTGGCAACCAAAAAGCCTAGAATTCGGTGCACTCAACCTAGTTCGGTGCCTATACCTATGATAAATATAATAATAGCAACAAACCTAGGACATCTAGCAAAAGCAAGCAAAATAAAGCAAAGCTAAGCTAGATAATGCATAATAAAGCATAATCAAGCTAGTAAATCAAACCAAAGCCGTCGTACTCTCACAAGCAAGCCATGGAGCGGCTACAGACAGCACTGGCCACAAAAACAGTGTTCATCCTACCGTACCCATAAAAGGACTACGTGGTGGAAGCAGACGCTAGTGACCAGGCAGTCGGAGCGCTACTAATGCAGGATCACAGACACAGATGGCAGGAGACGTGCAGCAGTTTGTCACCTCATGTGACACGTGCCAGCGGATGAAGAGTAGCAAGCAGAAAAAAGCAGGGTTACTTCAGCCTCTACCCGTACCGGAGCAGCCATGGCAGGTCGTTAGCCTCGACTTCATCACGGGGCTTGCTTCGACCTTACAAGGCCATGACGCCATCCTCGTAGTGATCGATAAGTTTACTAAAATGGGTCACTTCATTCCGACCAACGCCACCGCTACTGCTTAAAAAACTGCCCGCCTCTTCTTCGACCGCATCATCAACATCTACAGCATCCCTGCTACACTCATCTCAGACAGAGACCCCAAATTGACAAGAAAGTTTTGGAAGGAGTTAATGGGACTTTTGGGGACTAAGCTTGCGATGTCGTCAAAATACCATCCCCAGACTGACGGATAGAGAGAGCGACCCGATCAGGTGGTTGAACAGTTACTGCGCACAGCTTGCAAAGACTTGTAATCCACTGGGACACACAGTTACCGACCTTAGAGTTCGCTTACAACAACGCCTCGCATGCGGCCACAGGAAAAACTCCTTTCTTTCTTTGTTATGGACGGGAGCCACTCACCCCACAGCAGGCAACCACACCGGCACATGTCCAAGCCGCACACGACTTCGTCACCACCATGCAGCAGCTATGGGAGAAGACTCAGCAACGTCTCACCACGATGCAGAACTCCCAGAAGCAGTATGCCGATCGCCAGCGACGAGATCACTTCGTAGCTGTCAGAGATCAGGTGCTTCTCGACACGCGCAACTTGAACCTGTCTCACCTACCATCCAAACCTCGGCCTCGCTTCTGTGGACCTATTCTCGTGGAGGCACATGTGACACCAGTTACATTCCGCTTGCGCTTACCAGATACGTGGAAGCTTCACAACGCTTTCCATGTTCAGCTACTGAAGCCCTACAAGGACCCCAACCAACAGTTCCAGGGACGGCAGCTACCGCCACCTCCACCTGTACTTGTGCAGGACGAACCAGAGTACGAGATCGAGCGTGTTCTCACTCATCGGCGCCGCGGCGGCAAGACCCTCGAGTTCCTGATACGCTGGAAGGGATATGACCCCACTGAGGACAGTTGGGTTGCAGAAGCTAATATGGGCAACGCACGCCGTGCTCTCAAGGACTATCTTGTCAAGCAGGGTGTATCTCACGCCACCCAGCTTTGAGGGGGGGACGTGTGAGAGTACGACGCCTTTATTTTCATATGCTACTTCTAGCTTAGGGTTTTTTCTATGCGTGCATGAATTGTTTGATTTCCCAGGCTAGGTGCTTTCCTATATTTTACTACAGATATAGCACTGAGCTAGGTTGTGTACGCCGAATTCTGAGCTATTCGGTTGCCACCGAATTGCTTTCTACCGAATTCGGGAAGGTTCTGTTCGGGATGCTTCGCGACCCTCGGAACCTTCGTGTAACACCTGGTTACTGGGCCTTGTGTCGAGCCTATATATAGCCTCGTGTTGTACCCAGGTGATCATTCAATTCAAACTCTCTTTTCTGAGCTCGATCCTAGATCCTCACAGCCAGTCTCCCCAGAATCAGCACCGCCCGCTTCAGAACCCCCAGAACTAGCACCTCCAGTGCCAGCACCTCCCGCTCTAGCACCCCCAGATCTAGCACCCCTAGATCTAACACCTCCAGTGCCAGCACCTCCTTTTCTAGCACCCCCAGAACTAGCACCTCCAGTGCCAGCACCTCCAGCTCCAGCACCCCCAGAACTAGCATCACTAGTGCCAACACCTCCAGCTCCAGCACCCCCCGAACTAGCACCTCTAGTGCCAGCACCTCCAGCTCCTGCACCCCTCAAAGAAATAACTCTTAACTGAGCACCTCCAGTGGCAGCACCTCTAGCTCCTCCACCCCCTGAGTCCACAGTAACCTTTCGCGGACCTGCCGACGGCTGCTGAGAGGAATGTAAGGAGGATTGCGAAGAGGGAGACGCTACCTTATGCGCGACTGAGGGTAGAGGGGTAGCATGTGACGCACCTGACGGAGAAGGACCAGGGAAGGGCGGGGGTACCGGAGGAGCGGGAGCAGGAGGAGGAGAGAGTGATAGGAAAAGAGGAGGAGGGGGGACCGAGAGACCTCGACAAGGGTACCGGGTGTAGTAGGACACGGACTCGTCAAACTTGAGGTCACGCGAGTCTAAGAAACGGTGGAGGGGCGGCTGGTAAAAGGTGTAATCCGAGGAGTCCATTGGGAAACCAAGGAAGACACAGGGGATGGCGCGAGCCGAGAAATTGTCCGCAAAGGTGTCGCGGACAAGCGCAAGGCAGCCCCAGACACAAAACTCCGACCCAACAATAGGGGACCTTGTCCAAAGATTGGTCGGTGAAGCCCCCGGCCGCAAGACACGCGGCTGGAGGTTCAGCTGGTGGGCTACGTAGCGAACAGTGTAGGGCCACAGAAAATGGGGCACACGGGCATGGATCATGAAAGTGCAGGCAATATCCATGACCAAGCCAATGCGGTGATCAACAACCCCATTTTGCTGTGGAGACTCTGGCAGCAATGCCCTGTTCGCTGTTGAATCCGGCAAGCACGTCGGAGCAAAACTCACCCCCACGGTCGGAGTGGAGACAATGGACTCGATTGCCACAGGTGTCCGTGGTGGTCAGAAGCCACCGAATCAGCATAGAATTCACCTAGGACTTCTTTGCGAGAGGAAATACCGTGGTGTACCTGGAGAAGTCGTCGACGACCACCAGAAAGTAGCGCTTCCGCTCAGGTCCCTGCCGAGGGGCAGGGCCCCAGACGTCCAGGTGGAGGGTTTGGTAGGGAGCAGTGGTCAGACGAAGGAGGAGGAGTGCGGAGTGGCAGGCAGGCGACTGGCTGAGTGCACGGCAAGGCACGCGAGGGAGGGAGCGACGAAAAGACGCGCAGGAGACTTGAGACAAGACGCTGGCTAGCCATGCTGCGGAGGCGCGGGATGGACGGGTGACCAAGGCGGTAGTGCCACAAGACTATCGGGTGAGAGGGTGAACGGCAAGAGCAACACGCAGCAACCAGACCAGACACACCTGTGGGGATGCAAGAACCTGACTGGACTCGGCTACCTGGAGGGACGCAGTAACCTGACCGGACTCTGCTACCTGGTGGGACGCAGTAACCTGACTGGACTATGCGAAGAGTCACTACACAACGGGAGTGGACTACGGAGGAGGGCACGGGGTTGTGCGAGTGATCGTAGCGCTCTGCTAGCGTTCTTACTGCTTGCTATGTTCACAAAGAAGTTTGGCAAGAATTTCACTAAGGAAAGAACAACTTGCAATAACAAAGTTGATAGGAAAACTGAATTGAGTACCAAAAAGACATGCAGAAGAAAAGACTAGAATATCATGCAACACCTAGCAAGAGCAAACTCTGCCAGCGCAACAGAAGAGCGGCTTGCAAACGCTGTAGCAGAGTGATCTGCCAACGTTGCACTGCGCGCGGTCTGCCAGCGCTGTAGTCGCAAGTGACTATCTCCAATCGCAGGTAACTTTCTACGGTCGCAGGTTGTCTATCTGCGCAGATGTGCGCACCTACCAAGTAGGTGCAGGTTGGCGGTTTCACCGTCAGGCACATTGCGCAGGTGCCAGGTAGAAAACGTGTCGTCGGTTTTGCCAGGTGCGCGCCGTCGACCACGTGATGCCGTTCCGCAGGTAGAACTTCGCCAAAATCTCCTGGGCGAATGTTCGCACGCCTTCGCAGAGTTTCGCGCAACTCTGCAACTTCGGTCGATCAGCTCAACTCTGCTCGGTTGAACAGAATTCGTTGAGCAGAACTTTTTCGACCAGCGCTCTTCGACAGAAGCTCGCCGCGCAGAGATCGTCGACCAGAGCTCATCGCGCAGAGCTCGTCGACCAGATTCTGTCGAGCAGAGCCTGCTCGACCGCAACTTCCGCCGAACTGCAGAAGCCCATTTCGTCGACCGATCCGTCGCGAACTTCCCGTCTACAGCGAGATCAGCTACGCTCAAGAAAGGGCGGGGCCATTTCCTTCGACAGACTCTGCTATCTGGTGGGACGCAGTGTGCAGAACGAAGAGACCTGAGTGGGGCTTCCTGGTGAACGTGGAAAGAAGTGTCCCGGTGGAAGCGTCCGTACAGATCGTCGTCCTCCCGTGTGCAGGAAAAGTAACTGTGATCCCACGGTTTTGAAGGTATCTAACACCCACCAAGTTCCGAGAGAACGAGGGGATGTAGAGACTAGTTAGGAGACCAGACGGGGCAGCCGGGCACAGAAGAGTGGTCGAGTTGGGAGCGCCTGCTAGTCCTGAACTAGGATCAACCAGGGCAACTGGGACTGGTGCTGGAAGAGGTGTGACAGCAGTGTGGTCGCGGAAGAAGCACTGAGACGCGCCTGAGTCCAGCGTGAAGGAGATCGATGCAACAACAGTCGTCACGGCTTGATTAGTGACGACATAAGCACCTACACTAAAAGCACAAGTACCTACACTAGGAACAGACAATGATCCTAAGCTAGATACATGCAAGCGAAGACATCATACGTGACTGAATAAACAACATCCATAGACATATCAAATACTGGGTAACCATTACGAGACAGACCGGGCCAGATTAGTGGCCTCGACTCATACCCAAAACGCTCATGGTAGACGTCGTCGAGGCAGCTGTAGCAGCACTGTGCAGAGTGGTCAGGAAGCCAGCAGGTAGTGCCAGCACCTGGGCCGGTCAGGATCCGGTACTGGCAGGGGCCAACATCGCGACCACAGCGACGGACCCCCCAACTGGCTGGGCCGCTGCTGCAGCCAACACTACCCGAGCCACCAGGCCCCCACGGCTGCTCAAAGCACCACTGCTGCTGAGGGCGCCACTGGTGCTGAGGGTGCCACTGCTGCTGAGGGTGCCACTGCTGAAATTGTTGCGGTCCCTGCTGCTGTAAGGGCGGGGTTGACGCCATGGGAAAGGGATAGCTTGGCAACAGGCGCGAAAAACTACTCGAGCAGAAGTAGCAAGAACTAGGAACTGCTGGAGGTAGAAACAACAAGGACCACCGGGCTAGGAACGGCTGGTACGAGGAGCGGCTGGAGCGAGGAATGAGAAATGGGTGTAGGCGAGTGGAGCCAAAACGGCTGGAGTTGAAACGTTTGGACCTAGAACAGCTGGAGCTTAAAGGGCTGGACCTAGAACGGCTGGAGCTAGAACAGCTGGAACTAGAATGGCTGGAGCGAGAATGGCTGGAGCTGAAACGACTGGAGCGAGAAAGGCTGAAAAGAGAACGGCTCGAGCCAGAACTGCTGGAGCTGAAACGGCTGGACCTACAGCGGCGGCTAGAGCGAGAACAGCTGGAGCTGAAACGGTTGGATTGAGATCATCCGGAATGAGAACGGCACTGAGAACGGCTAGAGCTAGGAGTGACTGCAGTGAGGAGCGAACAGGGCTAGGAACGCCTGTAGCATCGGGGTACTAACCCTAATCCGCGCCAGTAGACGTAACTTCGGCTGCCAGCCGCTACTGGAGATGCCTATGGTAGTAGGCGTGGTGTTGAAGTGGCGGTTATGGTGCGCTGTGGCGGCTGGGAAAGGGCTGTGAGCAGCTGGGAAGGCCTGTGAGCAGCTGTGAAGGCCCATGGAGTACTTTACTGGGTGGTGTGTACTGCTCTGCAGTGGCTTATCTGCAGGGTGGCGCGGGCTGCTCTGCAGGGGTGCGCGCTGTTATGCAGGAGCGCGCGTTGCTCTGCACAGTGGCACCGGCTGCTCTGCAAGGGCGCGTGCTGCTCTGCAGGGTGGAGCGGGCTGCAATGCAGGGGCGCGCGCAGCTCTGCAGGGGTGCGCGCAGCTCTACAGGATGGCGCGGGCTGCTTTGCAGGGGCGCGCGCTGCTCTGCAGGGGCGCGCGCAACTCTGCAGGGTGGCGCGGGCTGCTCTACAGGGGTGCGCGTTGCTATGCTGGAGCGCGCGCTGCTCTGCAGGGTGGTACGGGCTGCTCTGTGAGGGCGCGCGCTGTTCTATAGGGTGGCGCGGGCTGCAATGCAGTGGCGCGCGCTGCTCTGCAGGGGCACACGTAGCTCTGCAGGGTGGCGCGGGCTGCTCTGCAGGGGCGCGCGCTACTCTGCAGGGGCGCGGGCTGCTCTACAGGGGCGCGCGCTGCTCTGCAGGGTTGCGCGGGCTTCTCTGCAGGGGCGCAATGAAACGAGGGCCCGCCTAGCCCCTTGAACGTGACTAATCGAGCCCGCAGGGGCCTTTAAATGAATGAAATCGAGGCCCACGGGGGCCTTTAAAAGCGACGAAACGGAGCCTAAGGGACAGACGCTTCGAGCGCAACTAAGGGAGGGAGCGGAAGCGAAACATATAACCTACTCAAAAACCATTTAAAAGTAGCCTAGAAAACAATGTCAAGCGATTTGCGTTGGGTGGATGATCGGCAAGAGGATACAAAGAGTTAAAGCCGGCAGCCAAAATTGCACACGTTTTAAAAGGTTGACGCGAGGGGGTTTTTCTGGTCTGGGTTTTGCCGAAATATTCCGATTTCGCTGTTTCCGTCTTTTTCGCGAAACCCAGCCTGCCCTCGTATTTCACCATGGGAGTTGGTTCAGTCCACAAAATTCCCAAGTTGCAGGCGCTCTTTTTTTCAAACCTTGCAAACACTAGTTCGTCAAGTTTTAAAAGCTTGACCCGCGCGGCCCGCAATTTGGGCCGCGGGCTTTAGAAACGATGACGAGTGTTTCTGATTTCGTCAATTCGTTTTTTTTTTTTTTTTTTCGTCAAACCTAGCGAGCCCCTCAATTTTTCCCTGGTGGGTGGGTGTGTCAGACTTCGATAGTCCCAAATTGCACATGCGCTACCTTTCAAAGCTTGGACAGGCCACTTCGTCAAGTTTTAAAAACTTGACCCGCGTAGTCCGCAATTTGGGCCACTGGCTTTAACCTAAACAAAGTGTTGTACCCTTCAAAGCAACTCATTCCACCCTATAATAACTAAATGTAAATTTTTGAAAGTGTGTAACACTTTTCAAAATTGTGTATTGTGAATAGCGAAGCGAGTTCTACCAAAGCAAAGGCTTCGGCGAACCGCTACTTCCCCTCTTTTTGGTACAAAAGAGGGGGCGAAGGCCATTTGGCCTTCACCCACGTTTTCATTTCGAACTTTCAATTTCAAGTTTCTAGATTTTTCGTCCAAGCTGGCGAGGGTCAAGACTCTCCCTCGCTTCACTTCCCCGTCAACGCTTCTCTCCGATATACTCGAGCGGAACTTATCGACGATGGCGACGACCAACAATAATACCCCCGGGGCTAAGGACTCGCCTGCGCGTCCATCGACGGGGCTTGAAAAAACGCCTCGGGAAACAAGCGCGGAGAAAAGGAAGCGCCCCGCCGACAATCACGCCGAAGGCACCCACACGGGGGTCGACGTGCTGCTCGGCGAGGGCGGTACAGTCGCGCGACTGTCCCAGCCACGCACGACCCACACGCAGGCTCGAGGGGCTGCAGGCGGCGGCAATGATGGCGATTTCGTTGCCACCCCTGCCGCTGCCGCTGCAGATCCGAGTGGATCTCGCGCCCCCCCAAAACGCAGGGCGACGGATTCGACCGCGTCAGACGGGGCGGCGGCGAATCTTTCGCCCTCCCAGCTCGCGGCACTGTTGGCGCTCCTCCAGAAGCAGGCCTCGACTCCTGCAAAAGCGCCTACAGCTACAATCGAAGAAATTTCAGCATCCGCTAAGACTTCAAACGTGCGCAACAACGTTTCTTCTTCCGCACGTGTCGCCGCAACCACTCGCGCCGACAGAGGAAAGGCCCCCGCTGTCGAAGACGAACCGGCTCCCCCTGCTGACATCGACTCCGACTCCGACAGCGACGAGGGTGAGGAGCCGAATATCCGTATTTCGAATTTGCCTAACGATCTCCTTCCCCCTCTCCCCTCTTCTCACCCCTTGGCCGCGGCCGCCGCATTTAACCGCAAAGGCGTCCGCGACCAGGCTGAGGTCTTCGAAGCGCTCCAGATCTACTTGGTGCATGTGGAGCACAAAATCCGCAACGGCGACACTACCGACGCGATCAAGACCGTCGGCCAAGCCCAAGACCTTATCAAGCGTCGTTTTGACGTGTTGGTTGTCGCCGACCACGCGGGCTTCGACGTCGCTGAACGCTACCAGCTGCTGAAGACTACAGCAGTGCTTACCTCGCACTCCTTCAAGATGGCGGTGGCGGATATGGCGGCGCTTAAGCGCATGAAGACCGGCCCTCCTCGCGGAAACCGTTCTTTCTTTCGGGAACCCGTTGCCTTCATGCCAAAGGGCATGGGAGGAGGAACCGGCTGCCGCGGCTTCAAGGGTACCTGCTTCCGCTGCGGCCAGCAGGGCCACATGGCCAGCGCGTGTCCCCATGGAGGCCATGGGGGCAATGGGCCCGCACCGGTGGTGTGAGAGCCCGAGTGCTCCTTGCCACGTCTCCTTTCATTGCTCCAAGGCGGACTCCGCCTTGTTTTGCTTTGAAAAGGAGTTGGTGGAAGGGCAGGGCAGGACCAGGGGGTCCTTGAGTAGGCTGGTCAGCCTAGGCTAGAGGCAAGGATTGCTCTAGGCCATTGAAAAAAAAAAAAAAAAAAAGTGTGTGCGTGTGTGTGTGTGCATTCACGGTTGAGCCCGGGTGGCCTCTAGTTGTATTATTATATTGGATGTATAACCCAGGCTGCTGGCCTTTGTGGTACACGGTCCCCACGCAAGCCACGACATGACAAAAAAAAAAAAAAAAAAGGAGGAGAAAGTGGGGGAGAGAGAGAGAGAGAGAGAGAGAGAGAGAGAGAGAGAGAGAGAGAGAGAGAGAGAGAGAGAAAGGAAGGGACCTGACACCACCTCCATCAACCAAACAACGATGGACACAAAGCACCGAGGATGCAAGGGTGCATTTTTTTTTTCACGTCCCGAGTGAGGGAACCATGACCAATGGGCATCCTAATATGGAGAAGCTCCAAAAAAAAAAATAAGCAATGGGGGCGAGAAAGAAGAGAGAAAAATGTGACCGACATACTTGGGTATGGCATGAACGGAGCTCGTGATTGTTCAAAAAGAAGAAGAAGAAGAAGAAGAAGAAGAAGAAGAAGAAGAAGAAGAAGAAGAAGAAGAAGAAGAAGAAGAAGAAGAAGAAGAAGAAGAAGAAGAAGAAGAAGAAGAAGAAGAAGAAGAAGAAAGAAGAAGAAGAAGAAGAAGGGAAAGAGGTGAAGGGGAGTACGAGCCTCTGCAATTTATACCCCCAGCGTCTAAAAAAAAAAAGAGGGGGGGGGGGGGGGGGGGGGGGGGGGGGGGGGGGAGAAGGGGAGCGAGAGAGGGAGCGGGAAAGAAGGGACCAAACACAAATGAAGGCGAGTTAAAAGAAACCAAGCCTACCAAGCGAGAGGGCTTGCTCAAGCATTATGGGGAGCATCCCGACCCGCATAGGTCCGCAAGCATGTCATTGCTCTCACCCTCACCCTCTCAGCAGCATCTCGTTGGACGTATGCAAGTATGAGGGAAGTCGGCTAGTGCGGCGCATACTCACGTCGTCTGACAATGCACGTTCTCCCTTATGTTTATCTTGTTTGCAATGGGTACCTTGTGGTTCGAACCGAAAGGGTTGACACGCCACTCTTGTTGCCCCAAACCAACCACGTTGGCAGGCCCCTATTCCTCACGACTTGGTGAATGGAGCAAACCCATGGAGCACGTGATCACCGACAAGGAAGTAACCACCATGGGGGGTCGACTACGCCAAGCTTTCGCTTGGTGGGGCTCATGGTGCGAGAGTAGTCTCATCCTGTCCGTCATATCCAATGGATACTGGCTCCCCTGGAAAGCATTGCCACCACCATCGTTTCGCGACAAGAACCATGCCGGTGTACAGCGGCACAACGAGTTCACACGCTCGGCAATCTCCGACTTGCTCTCGTCCGGTGCAGCAGCAGTCGCAGCTGGCCCGAATGCTGTGGCATGCACTAGTCCACTCAACGTCGTGGAGCAACGCGACAAGTGTCGCCTCATCTTAGACTTGAGGAAAGTCAACCAATACCTCGTTATTCCAAAGTTCAAATATGAAGGCCTGGTGCGAGTCGCCGAGTTGGCACAACCGGGCGATTGGATGTTCTCCATTGACCTGAAGTCCGGATACCATCACGTCGATATCCACCCGTCCTGCTGGAAGTTCCTGGGATTTCACTTCGACGGCACAGATTACTACTTCAAGTCGTTACCGTTCGGCCTTGCAACTGCGCCCTTCCTTTTCACTCAGTTGATCAAACAACTGGCTCGAAAATGGTGTGCGCAAGGCACCCGTGTCATTCCGTATGTGGATGATATCTTATTCCTCTGCCACTCGGAGGAGGATGCACGCGCGACATGTAATGCAAGCATTCTGGACCTACGAGGGTCGGGCCTTGTTATCAACGCGAAAAAATCGCACCTCACCCCGACCCAGAAACTGCAGTTTCTCGGGATGGAGTTGGACACTCAATCGGGAATTCGCCATCGGTTCCGAACGCCGAGCGCAACTCATGCACACGCTCCGGGTGCTTCTCACCGCCTATGAGCGTGGACAGCGGATACCAATCCGCATTATCGCACGGGTCACCGGCATCCTCGCCTCCATGGCACTGGCTCTTGGTAGAACGGCACGGGCATTCAGTCACCAACTCCTAAAACTCATCAATACGGCGCCGTCATGGAATGCCAGAACACACCTGACACCGGAGGTCGGCGACGAGCTCAACTTCTGGCTTGACAATTTTGATCGTTTAACGGGGCACCATTTCACATGCCCCACAGCATCGACACAGTGACTCATGTCGATGCAAGCGCCCACAGTTGGGGTGCGACCCTAGCTTCATTTCTCGGAGAAAACCTGCAAGGCAGCAGCCCTATGCCACACGAGCTTCTCACCACCTCGAGCACACGCCGAGAGCTCGAAGGCGTGCTCTGGGCCCTGCGTACATTCTCAAACCGAATTCAAGGCCGCCATGTGCTCATGCGTGTGGACAACCAAGGCGTATTCTTCATCCTTCGTAAAGGCGGTTCCAGACAACCCGAGCTCACCCTCCTGTGCAAATCCATCATCGCACACTGCATGGCAAACGAAATCCGGTTAGCAATCGAATGGATCCCTCGCGCAGTCAACGTGGAGGCAGACGCACTCTCTAAGTTGAAAGACAACGACGACTACTCAATGAAACTCCCTTGGTTCCGGTTGCTGGAGAGGCATTGGGGACCACACACTGTCGACCTTTTTGCTAACGCAAACAATGTTGGGTGCAAATGCACATTGCACGACATCCTGCCGTCTGTTTGTACGAGTATGCGTGTGCGAATGCATTTGCGTGTGAATGGTGTGTTCGTGTGTTTTGTTTGCTTTCGCATTTTTCGCTTGATGCATTTGCAGGTACTCGCGCAATGTGCGCTTCGGCACAACATTGTACGCGCTATGAACAGTGCAAGCAGAAAGGACGAGCTCGCAAAGGAACCCAAGATGGAAGCTTTGCAGTTCGGTTGAGTTGATTGCGCAGATTCAGTTCTATCCAACTCGAAATTGTACTGTTTTGTTTGGTTAACTATAGTGTAGCAGGGAAGGCACTATAGGGGTACAATTTAGGTGAAGGTTGGATGCTGTTTGTCTGTATCTGCATGCTACAAGGCCAGGGGAAACCAGCGGAACCAGCATTTGGCTGGTTGGGCAAAGACAAAACAGGTTCTGTTTTTAGAACCTGAACCTGGTTGTTGTTTTCCCAGGTTGGAAAAACAGAACCAGAGGTTGTTTACCAACCTACCACCTGCTATTTTGTCCAGCCAGGTTGGTTCTGTTGCTTGGAATTATTTGGGATCATCCCTGGTTGTTCCAAGGTTGATTCCCAAGGTCCTTGCTAGCTAGAACTATTTAATCCTTCTCTGTTTGTACCTGAATATAGTCAATTGATTCATGCGAATTCCTTCCTCGCTGGAATTTCGTTTCTACGCGGTTCGTTGGCGGAATGCTACCCGAGTCAACGCTAGTACGCTAGCACTCTAATGCTAGGCAAACACCGTCTGAGCCATAACTTCGTAATGGCAGAACTTTTCGCGAGGCAACTTGGCTCATTTTAAAGCTCTTGGAGCGAGCTTCGATATAGCGAATTCTCAGCTTAATCCGACCGACGGTCTGCACGGCACGCTGCGCGACGTTCAAGATACTCTTGCTGTTTTGACTAAGTCCTTCTTGATCCCTCTCTCTACAAACTCGGACCCGAGGATAGGGGCTGGTCTTGTACCAGGCACCCAGGGACCCTTGGAGGTGACCCCGAGGAGAGGTTTTAAGTTTGATTAAGTCCTAATAGCTTGAGTTTATTAGGCCCTTACACCGACAAGCTGGTATCAGAGCTGCGTTATAGTGATCCTCGTTATAGGTAGCTATGGCGGGCAACACCTCGGCGGGAGCTGGTGAATCTTCAGCCCAAGATCGTAGCGGCAGCCAAGATTCTGGTCTTTCAGCGCCAAGGGGAGCGCGAACAAACCAGGGCTCGCTTGTCAAGGAGGTGCTGAAGAATTTCACCGTCGAGAAGTTCAATGGTGAGGGCTATGATGATTGGGCCTGGAAAATGCAATTATATTTCCGTCAGATCGGTTTGCTGAAACTAATGATTGGGGAGGAGCCTAGACCGAGTGACCCCACGCTGCAGGAAGATTGGGACGAGCGCTCCTCGGCTGGCTACTATTTGATGTCGCAGAGTTTGGAGCTGAACCAGCGTCACCACGTCATGCACCTGCTGCCGGAGGTTGAATGCGGTCCGAAGGCGTGGACCGTGTTGAAGGAGCTGCACGCCCCGACCTCCGTTGTCGCAACGTTGATGCTGGAGAGGGAGCTGTCCGCGTTGCGCCTGAGCGAGGGAGAGCCGGTGCAACCAGTCCTGGACAAGATGCGCGACCTCTACGCGAAGTTGGCGACCGCGGGAATCACCTACCCGGAGCAGACCAAGTGCTTGAAGATGCTCTCGCTGCTGCCAGAATCGTGGCTTCAATTTACGAGCGGATTGAGCCTGCCGCAGAACCAGAGCTTGTGGACGCTCGAGTGGGTGCGGACGAAGATTCTGGAGGAGGACTTCCGTCGCCGCCAACTGAGGGGTGGAGACGACGGCAGCAGCGGCTACGGGATGCAAGGGAGCCGACGTGGCAGAGGACGTGGCTTCGGTGGTGCTGGACGCGGTGCAAAGAAAGACGACGACTCCAACGACCAACAAGGAGGTACCGGTTGGGGTCGCGGTGCGAAATCTGGACGTGGGGGCAAGTCGGGTGCTGGTGGCAAAATGAAAGGGAGTTGCTGGTATTGTGAGAAGGAAGGGCACCCCTGGTTTTTGTGCTATAAGAAACCCGATGGATGGACCCCCCAGAATCGTCACCAGGATGGCGGCGCGCGGAGGAACCAGAAAAACGGCGCCAACATGGTCGCTGATTCGTCCGACAACAACCCGAAGGGCAACGGCGGTGCGGAGAAGAAGAAGGAGCGCACCGCGGGCCAATTCTTCCATGTGGGAGACAAGGGGGAGCAAGGAGACGCCTCTGCCAAAGTTGGAGCAGAGCTGCACCCCCTAGACTATTGGGTGTTGGACACAGGCGCTGCTTGGACGATGACGCCGCGCAAGGACCTGCTGGACGAAGTACGAGCTGCACCGATCAATGAAGTGTGCTCCGCCTCTGGACACATGTTGAAGGTGGCTGGTGCGGGACGAGCTGCGTTTAAGGGAGCGGATGGCAAGCCGGTGGTGCTGCACGACGTTCTCTTCGTCCCCGACCTGAAGGCCAACCTTATCTCCCTCCGTAAGCTTGGCAAGGCTGGGGTGAACACCAACACGGATGGGGCACGCACTTATAAGGGGAAGCTGGGCAATCGGGTGCTTTGGGATCTGCACGAGAGCAAGGACGTGTACAGATCTATGTGGCAGCTGCCGGCCCTGGCGTGGCATGGTGGGGGGCAGGCTGGAGAGGGGTCTGCATCCCAGGGGGAGTGCAATGCCGTTGGAGGGGTTGGTGTGAAAGTGTCGGCCAGATCTGGGGAAACAGATTGGGCAACGGCACACCGGCGCTTAGGGCATGTGGCAATGCCTTTGCTGAAGCAGCTGGAGAAGGATGGAGCCGTTAAGGGTCTGAAGCTGAACGGACAGCCACCCGATGACAACTGTGAAATCTGTTTGCTTTCAAAGTTCACCCGTTTCCCTTTCCATAGTGTGGCTGGCAGGAGCAAGAAGCCTTTGGAGCTGGTCCACATGGACTTGGTAGGGCCGCTGCCGGTGCAAGGGCACAAGGGGGAGCGGTATTTTCTTACAATTGTGGATGACTGGAGCAGGCTGATGTGGGCGTATCCGCTGAAGCAGAAGGACCACGCCGCCTCCACGATACGGGACGATTGGCTGCCATTCGTGGAGAAGCAGGCGGAGTGTGTAGTGAAGCGGATTAGGACAGACCGGGGTGGTGAGTTCCTTGGAGCTGAAATGACGGCCTGGCTCAAGAAGCAGGGCATCCAGAGAGAGCTGACCACGGCTTATACCCCACAGTCCAATGGTGTAGCAGAACGGGCAAACCGGACCATTCTGGAGACAGCTAGGGCGCTGCTCATAGAATCTGGGCTGAGCAATTCTATGTGGCCTCATGCTGTCCGGCACGCCACTGTCGCTAGGAACAGGGTGCTCACCAAGGTTGGGGATGACTCGTGGGTGCCGTTGGAGAGGTGGCTTGGGAGGAAGCCGCCGGTGGACATGCTGAGGGTGTTCGGTTGCATGGCAGTCGCCCACGTCCCTAAGACCTACCGCAGTAAGTTGGGGGCGAGTGCAATCTGGTGTGTGCATTTGGGGCTGGCTGCTGAGAGCAAGGGATGGCTGCTGTGGGAACCATCCAAGGGTGTGTTGTTTGACAGCAGGGATGTGAAATTCATTGAGGGCATGATGTATGGGAGCTGGGAGAAACAGCCGGAGGCAAGGGTGTCCCAGCAGATGGAGCAGATCACCATGCAGCTGGACCTGACTCCTAGTGTGTGGGAGGAGGGAGAGGAGGCAGCTGCTGGAAATGGTGATGGAGAGAAGGTACAGGAGGCATCTGCTGGTGGAGAAAATGGTGTGGAAACTGGCGGCAGCACTAGTGGAGCTGCTGGACCCGAGGGAGGAGAGAAGCAGCAGGGAAAAACTAAGAAGCCGAAGGGTGTCGTTATGAAGGGATGGGAGACACCCGTCTCCAGGCCAGGACGTACCCGTATGGCTACTAAGAAGCTGACTGCAGGAACTGATGCAGCAGAGCAGCAGCTAGGGACCGAAGAGGCATTGCTGATTCTACCTCATGGCTATGACCCGGATGAGGAGGATGAGCCTGCGTACTGTTTTCTTGCCCCTGCACCAGAGGAACCAGCTAGCATGGAGGAGGCATTAGCTGGACCAGATAGGGACAAGTGGCTGGCTTCTAGGGATGCTGAGTACCAGAGTCTGCTGGAGAATAGGACATGGGATCTGGTGGTGCTGCCTGATGGGAAGAAAGCGATACAATGCAAGTGGGTGCTGAGGATCAAGACCGATGACAAGGGGCAGGTCACCATCTACAAGAGTAGGCTGGTGGCGAAGGGGTTTATGCAGAAGGAGAAGCAGGACTTCAACGAGATCTTTGCTCCCACTGCCAAACCCCCTACCCTCCGTGTCTTGTTGGCAGATGCAGCTGTTAGTGGGAAATTCATCATTCAGATGGATATTTCAACGGCATTCCTGAATGGGATTTTAGAGGAGGATGTGTACATGACGCAGCCGCCTGGGTATGAGGATGGTACGGGCAGGGTGTGCAAGCTCAACAAGTCCATCTACGGCTTGAAGCAGGCGCCACGCTGCTGGTACCAGAAGTTGGCAGCTGTTTTAGAGGAGATGGGATTCAGGACCAGCAGCTGTGATGAGAGCCTCTTTCTCAAGGGCGAGGGGGAGAAGCTGGTGCTGTTTCTGGTCTATGTGGACGACATTCTTCTCTTCAGCAGCAGCATGAAGGAGATCCAGAAAGTGCAGCAGCAACTGATGGAAAACTTCAAGTGCAAGAACCTTGGGGAGGTAAAGTACTACCTCGGGATGCACGTGGAGAGGGATCCAGATCACAGGTGGTTGAAGCTGCACCAGGAGAAGTTCATCAAGGAGCTGGGGGAGAAGTATGGGATTGAGAATGAGCGCAAGGTTGCAACTCCCCTGCCAGCAGAATTCAAGCTTGTGAAGGCTGCAGAGGATGAAGGGGTTGAAGCTGAAGAGCAGCAGCAATTTCAGTCCTTGGTGGGCAGCCTCTTGTACGCAGCAGTTCACACGAGGCCCGACATCTCTTTCTCGGTTGGGCAGCTGGCTAGGGTGGTGCAGAATCCATCAGAGGAGCAGGTGGATGCAGCTGAGCGTGTGGTGAAGTACCTGAACTCTCACCCAAGCATTGGAGTTCAATACTCCGCATCTGCACAGGTGAAGCAGAAAGGGGTGGAGGTGCTGAAAGAGAAGGGGGAGAGGCTTGGAGAAGGCAAGCTATTTCTCACTTGCTTTACCGATGCTACGTGGGCTTCTGAGAAGGAGGATTCCTCATCTGTGGGAGGATACATCTGCGTAGTTGGGGGAGGACCTGTTAGTTGGAGGTCCAAGAAGCAGACGGAGACGGCACTCTCTTCCGTAGAATCAGAGTACATGGCGATGTTCCATGGGGTGAAGGAGGTGATTTGGCTGAGGAGGCTGTTAGAGGAGATTGGCCAGGAGCAGAAAGTTGCTACGCCGCTGTTTTGTGATAGCAAGGGGGCTCTTGGGATGGCCAGAAACGCTGTGCTTCATGGGCTGAACAAGCACATGCGTATCAAGTGGCACTGGCTGCGTAAGGAGGTGAAGAGGGGGACGGTGCATCCGATCTACATCAAGACTCACCAGCAGCCAGCAGACTTTCTCACCAAGAGGCTTGCGGATGAGCCTCATTGGCGTTGTGTGCGCATGAGTGGAATGAGCATGAACTAGCATGGAATGATGGGGATGCAGCCGGCAGGCTGAGGGGGAGTGTGTTGGGTGCAAATGCACATTGCACGACATCCTGCCGTCTGTTTGTACGAGTATGCGTGTGCGAATGCATTTGCGTGTGAATGGTGTGTTCGTGTGTTTGTTTGCTTTCGCATTTTTCGCTTGATGCATTTGCAGGTACTCGCGCAATGTGCGCTTCGGCACAACATTGTACGCGCTATGAACAGTGCAAGCAGAAAGGACGAGCTCGCAAAGGAACCCAAGATGGAAGCTTTGCAGTTCGGTTGAGTTGATTGCGCAGATTCAGTTCTATCCAACTCGAAATTGTACTGTTTGTTTGGTTAACTATAGTGTAGCAGGGAAGGCACTATAGGGGTACAATTTAGGTGAAGGTTGGATGTTGTTTGTCTGTATCTGCATGTTACAAGGCCAGGGGAAACCAGCGGAACCAGCATTTGGCTGGTTGGGCAAAGACAAAACAGGTTCTGTTTTTAGAACCTGAACTTGGTTGTTGTTTTCCCAGGTTGGAAAAACAGAACTAGAGGTTGTTTACCAACCTACAACCTGCTATTTTGTCCAGCCAGGTTGGTTCTGTTGCTTGGAATTATTTGGAATCATCCCTGGTTGTTCCCAGGTTGATTCCCAAGGTCCTTGCTAGCTAGAACTATTTAATCCTTCTCTGTTTGTACCTGAATATAGTCAAATTGATTCATGCGAATTCCTTCCTCGCTGGAATTTCGTTTCTACGCGGTTCGTGACGGCGGAATGCTACCCGAGTCAACGCTAGTACGCTAGCACTCTAATGCTAGGCAAACACCGTCTGAGCCATAACTTCGTAATGGCAGAAATTTTCGCGAGGCAACTTGGCTCATTTTAAAGCTCTTGGAGCGAGCTTCGATATAGCGAATTCTCAGCTTAATCCGACCGACGGTCTGCACGGCACGCTGCGCGACGTTCAAGATACTCTTGCTGTTTTGACTAAGTCCTTCTTGATCCCTCTCTCTACAAACTCGGACCCGAGGATAGGGGCTGGTCTTGTACCAGGCACCCAGGGACCCTTGGAGGTGACCCCGAGGAGAGGTTTAAGTTTGATTAAGTCCTAATAGCTTGAGTTTATTAGGCCCTTACACCAACAAACCAATGCGCAACTCTCGCGCTTCTTTCAAAGGTCCCACCCACGTTGCAGCTGCCGTCAATGCCTTCTCGCAAGGACTGGGAACAGAACACGGTTGCATTCCCACCGCCACACTTGATCCCTGCAACCTGCGTCACGCACAGCGCACGTCTGC